>JBAMJR010000090.1:100000-200000 GCA_038501785.1 Myoxocephalus aenaeus
TGCCCTCGTGTTCATCACTCGCTCACGCATCACTCGGTATTCATCGGCAATGGCAAAAATGGCCGCTACTTGATTTCAATGAGTGACTTATTTGATCACAACGTGGTCTGCTAGTGTAAAACTCTGTTCGTGGTTTGCTAGTAAAAAAAAAGAAGGTTTTCACTTCTTCTGAATATCACTGCCCCATAGACCCGTTTATTAACTGTTATTTTAGGATAAAAATTGATTGTTGATCATCTCTTTTTGAGACTCACTAACCTCCTTTTCTCTTTGTCTTTTAGGATTTCCGGAAACAGGTTGCCCCTTTGCTCAAGAGCTTCCAAGGAGAGGTGAGTAATTGGGACTTTATATTGACATAGTGATGGACACACATGCTCAAGCACAGCATTCAAACAGTGCATTTTCTAAAGCCTGATTTGCTCCCTCTCTCTGTGCCCGTCTCTATTTTCCACTTTTGTCTTTCCTCTTAAATCGTCATCTCTTCGCTCTCACTTCTGTCTCTCTTCTCTCCGCCATCTCCTGTTCTTTCTCTTGCCACTATCTCATTTCCTCTCTTTCCTCTCCCTCTTTTCTTCGCTCTGCTCTGCTCTTGATTTTCTGTCCTATTCATGAAGTCCTGTAGCCCGAGGGTGTGTTTAAATTGCATCCTGCAAAAAAAAAAAAAAAGGCACCACAAAACCCCGGCTCTAGCCAGTCACAACTCACCGAATGCTATTTCCTCAGACTTTGTTTGTCTGCATGATTCGGGGGTATTTGTTGATCTGGTGAATCATGAGCCCTTTTTTTTTGCTCATTTATTTACTTTCAATTGAATGTTGCGCCCTAGGTTTCTTTTTACCTTGACCTATAAGGGGTGACTTTTGTGTGTGTGTGTGTGTGTGTGTGTGTGTGTGTGTGTGCTATATCATACTCCCACTGTTCCCCTCTATCTCCTCCTCCATCATTTTGGCCTATTTCCATCATGACTCCTCCTTTCTGGCAGCCATGCATTTCCAGTTCACTCCCATATGTGAAAGTCAGAGGGTAGGAGTGGAAGCGGCTGGTTTAGACTGGGGCGTTATTTGGGGTTGGAGTGGGTGGACATTCAGCCCAACAGTATCTCTTCCCAAGCGCACGCACGCACACACACACACACACACACACACACACACACACACACACACACACACACACACACACACACACACACACGCAAACAAAATCATCTCAATAGACAGTGACAGTTCTGCGTTGCTACTGGCCATAGAATATTACAGTTTAACACAGGGTTAGTTTCCATATTCTTGTGTTATAGCAGCAACCACAGCCAGTGGTTATGTAAAAATGCTGTAATTTATAGTGGTCCCACCATGTTCTGCTGATGATCCAGTCTATTTAGAGAATAGAAACGGCAGCAATATAATTGTGGCTTTGTCAGCTGTTTCCACCATCCTCATGTTGACACACCTCGCCGGCGTGCACACCAGAACACGCTGAAGCACATAGTGGGTGGTCGCGGAACCGAGAAAGACATTATCTTATGATTATTGAGATAATACTGTACACCCGCGCCAGTCTTAGCGCAGCCCATCAATCAGTCAACTATTTTGCGCGCTTGCATGCCACAACACGAGTAGCTCTCAGAATGTGTAATTTTAGACTGGCTTTGTTTGCTTACCCCTCAGTGCTTTGATCAAGGACAAGCCGGTACCAAAAACCAGAGGGTCTTCCTGTTAAAGTCCCACAGTAACTCATCCTTAAGCATTTTACCCTCGGAGCTTGAATCTTTACTAAGTGAATGTGGAACCCAGACAGAACAATAAAAAGTTTTATCCCAGGAACTTGGAGGTCTTGATCCTCTGTTTAATCTTTGTCATTGAAAGGTGGATGCCCTCAGGTCATAATTAATACCAATAACAGTACTGTTTCCACAAAGCCTCGGTTTGTTAAACGGGTTACGTGTGTGTGTGTGTTTGTGTGTGCGTGTGTGTATGTTGCATGCTCAGTGTTCCTTGTTGGTCCATCGATCAGATAAGCTTTTCCATTATCCAAGGCTTCAGTCTCTGCTTCCCATAGCCTCCCCTTATCAGACTCCACTGGGGCCCACACACACACATATGCACACACGCACACACACATGCGCGCACACACACACACGCAGGTCAGCCTGATGCCCTTCACACACTATGGGTTAGATAGGGGAGCGAGGCAGTGCTGAGTGATGGTGGTGGCACAAGGTGCTGACGTACGTACGCATGTGTTTGTGTGTGTGGATGTGTCGGGGATACCTTTTGCAATTGCAAGCACTTCTCATCGGTAACCTACTGATACTGGTGAGGTATCATTTGTGTCACTTCATTTGTTTTGCTTGGTGTGTGTGTGGGATGGGGGCAGGGAAGCATGTACTAGCAGATGTCATTGGGATTGGTTGAAAGAGCTGCAGTTTGGTGCAGCAGGGTTGTATTTGCAAATCCTGGGTGGTCTTCTAATGGCTCTGGTCCTGCAGTTAACCTGCCTCTAACTGTAGGGTGTGTCCTACATTAAATGTCTATTTCCTGCCTCCCATGTTGGGCTATATAAAGATGCTGTACCACTGACCTTGGCCCAGTCATTGTACAGTCACGCAGCCGGCTTCCTTCATTTCCATCGGCAGATCATTTTTTGCGTTCGTTTGTGAGCGTGTGTGTTTCTTTTTTATCGTGATGTTGTTGTGCTCTTATATACATGCACACACATGCGCGCACATTTCGACGCTGATGAACAGGTTCGGTGTTGGTGTGTGAGAGGTATTAGTACACGGCATCAGTAATCTCCCATTAGCGGCCTTGCATTTGAGGATCCTGATCGCTCAATGTCACACAGCACATGAAGAGGGCAAAGTACACGGTGCAGCATGATGTGAGAATGAGATATAGTGTGTGTGTGTGTGTGTGTGTGAGACCAGATCCCTATACATGCCAGATAGACATTAGTGTGTGACAGAGAAACATGTGAGAAAGACTGACACTGAAAAAGATTGAGGGAAAGAAAGAAATGAGTCAGAACATGGAAGTGACAAGAGGGAGAATTCGAGAGAGACTGAGAGAAAGACATAGAGAAATATAGTGGGGGAAGAGGGAGGGGTGCTGGCACCAGCCTACTCAGGGCCAGATGTTTTGAGGCTAAAAAACTAGAGATGAATCAAAGCCATGTGAAGAGATTTATTAGGTTCCCATAGGAGCCCAGGCAGTATTACATGTAGGCCGCTCTGTTTACAGTGGCAGGAACCCCTAAACCACCCATCAACTACACTACTGGCTTGGCTGGGAATGTGAAGACTTTATATTTGGACTTATATAGGCTTTTGTCTTTATTCCTTTTCTCTCAGTGAATGTGCTGGAGGAGTTGGAAGAGAAACACAAGGCTGTTTAGTCTGAGTGCGTGAGCCAGAGTAGTCAGCTGTAGCTCTGCCCAGTACAGTAGCACCCTCTGAATGTCTTTATTTGGCATCTGTTTCCCTCGATTTAGACTTGATTTGAGATGTATTTCGCCTACTCTGTCTGCTTCTCATATTGAAGTGTGACACACAGACCATAGTAGAGCTTGCTGCCTAATATTTCAGCATTGACAGCAGTGTAAAAGTTCCCCCAGATTTTTTTCGAATGAATCTCTTATGGATCCAATCTAATGTAGTCCGTTTCAATAATATCGGTGATGGAATGCATGCCGTGCCCTCTTGTGTTAATGGCTGCAGCAGTAATGGATCCACACTGTATTGCTGCTAAGAGCTGACTGAATAATCTGCCCCTGCTGTGGCTGGAAAGACTGAGCCAGCTGTTTAATGATGTCAGCGTGCTGGAGGGGAAACGAACACACACATTTGCACACACACGCACACACACACACCGGCGGACGGACGAACTTAGGCACACACGCACTCTAGGACAGACAGACTTGGACGCGCACGCGGCAAACGAAATGCATCCGTCATCGGCTGAACAGCTGAACTGACTTCACGGGAAGGAAACACCAGCGCCGCCACTGTCAAGACAACCGTTATCGCATGCAGCATACCGATGCATAGTGAGGAAATACAGCTATGCAGACGACTCTGACTGTGAGATTAATGGGCCTGCCTTTGGAGTGTATGGCTGTGACAATCAGTTGTGAGGCGTTGTAACTGACAATTAACCATTCTGTTTCCCCTCTCTCCTTGCAGATCGATGCCTTGAGTAAGAGAAGTAAAGAAGCAGAGGCCGCCTTCTTGAACGTGTACAAGAAAATAATCGATGTCCCAGGTAAGACTACGACTCATGTCTGTGCTGCATGCGTCCTTGTGTGTGTGTGTGTGTGTGTGTGTGTGTGTGTGTGTGTGTGTGCATTTGTCTAAACACCTCCCGAGTCCAAACAAACACGTGACCAGGAGACCCTCTTATCCATGCAGACAGCACCAAGAGGGGAGGAGAAACAGCACCACACCGCCCCCCTGCTGCTCCTTCACTGTGCATCCAGGCGTGCGTGACACCTTAGTATGTCCCCGCGAGCGCTCATCCCCACTGGTGAAGCCTTTAGAGGGTCTTAGCAGAAGGTGCGGCCTGATATGGATGACAAGTGCGCCCGCGATTGGCTCCTGCGAAGTGCGCACATGAGCAGTCACATTCAGCACACTGAGGCCGAGTGTTACAGAACACACACACAGCTACTGGTTGGAGATGTTCAGCTGTATGGGAGCCCTGGAGGGGCCGTGCATGTAGGCATGGGAGAGGAGTTGAGTTCATCTATAGCGTAAGGAGGTCATCATATTCCCACATGGATAGACCTACAGTAATATCTTTGGATTGTACTGCTCCCAATAAGTCAGCCCCAGCTCTGACGGGGCTATTCTTAACTTGCAGCGAGACAATGATGTAATGCCTGATGCACACACACGCACACAGACACAGACCAGCCTGACTAATGCTGCAGTCTTGAAAGAGGAAACAGTGTGTTTTGTTCTGTCTTCTATCAGCTGAAGGCCTGGTTAGTCAGCCCAGTGTGCTCTGCTTTAGATTAAAGGTGTCTGGCGAGAGCGCTCAGCACCAGTGGCCCACAAGTCAAACTGCTTTTAACAGGCTGTACAGTTGATTTGGAGGGGGGCCTATGTGAAGGACGAACGCTTGATAAGAGGGAGAGAAAGTTGATTTTCAAGGGCACCGCGGCAGATAGGAGTCCAAATTCAGGGCATACAGTTGAGTTCCTTAGTGTTTGTGTGTGTGTGTGTGTGTGTGTGTGTGTCAGAGCTTAGCCCTGCATGGTGTGTCACCTTGACAGCACAAAATCAGCATGAAATTCCCCAATCGTTCTCTGCTGATCTCTCATTAGCATAGTTAAGATATCTAACTGCGTCAGACATGAGACACGCATACACACACAGAGACAGACACACACACACACACACACACACACACACACAGCCCTTACCCCCAGCTGTAAGCTGTCAGTTCCCCTTATCTGTACAACACACACACATAAACACACACAAACATGCAAACTGCTCTTTTAGCTGGCATGCTGATGAGCGTCGCCTGCGTCTCTTGGCTGCCTGTCACCAGTCTGCCACCCATGAGCACCAATCAGATGTGATTGGCCTGACTGACAGGGCTCTCTTCATCACACTGACAGTTAACCCTGCTGTGTGTTCAGAGATGTTGGTAAAATGCCTCCAGAAAGTTGTCTTTCTTCCTTCTGTCTCTTGTTTCTTTAATCTCTTATTTACCTTGCCTATTTCACGGCTCCGCTTTGTCCATCTGTCTGCTCCCATGTTTCTCTTTTTTCTTGCTTTCAAGTTGCATCACAGTGAACACTAACTGATCACAGCCCAGTAATCTTTGTTGTTAATGTGTGTCGTCTGTGTCTATCTACAAGTTATCCAGTTCTAATACTGGGTCAGTAGTTGACTCGTTATTCCCCCACCCCCATACAAAACCAAGGTTTATCTCGTACAATGACAATAGTCTCTGTTGATACAAAGGCTGATAGTGTATCATTCAATAACCTTTATGGATAAACACAATGTGCAAAACTAACTATGACCTTTCAGTGTTATGTGTTGGTAACTGTAACTGCCAAATCTCTGTTCTTTCTAATCAGTGAAGTGTGTTGACATGCATTTTCAGTGGACCGATACTGAATTATTTTAGGTCAATATCAATGTATGATATTTATTTAATTCCAATTAAAATATATTGGTCAATACTTAAATTTGGCTGTGACGGTTTCAGGATAAAGACATATTCGGGATAGGATATTTACAACAGAAAAAGATACCAAAAAATGCATTTTATGAAGTGTGTGTGTGTGTGTGTGTGTGTGTGTGTGTGTGTGTGTGTATACACCGCGTTTCACATTATTATGCAAATTACACTTTGCTCAGGTTTTCCTAAATAGTAATGCACAGTCAGTCAGTATCATTTAAGTCATCAACTGTTAGAGTATAAGTCAAATTCTATTGAACAAACCTCCTAATGATAACAGTATTTTTTTCAAAAATAAAAAACTCAAAATGCAGTGTTCCAAATTATTATGCAGAATTTCAGAGTTTCAAGATATTTTATAGGTTGTAAAGAACAAAAAATTGTCATTTGCTGAATTTGCAGCATTAGGAGGTCATATTTACTGAAATCAAGAAAAGTTTGAATCCAAAACATCTTAACAGGTCAAGTTAGACCCCTTCTTTGATATCAACTTCACAATTCTTGCATCCATTGAACTTGTGAGTTCTTTGATAGTTTCTGCTTTAATGTCTTTGCAGGATGCCATAATAGCCTCCCAGAGCACCTGCTTGCATGTGAACTGCCTTCCACCCACATAGATCTTTTGCTTGATGATGCTCCAAAAGGTTCTCAATAGGGTTAAGGTCAGGGGAAGATGGGGGCCACACCATGAGTTTCTCTCCTTTTATGCCCATAGCAGCCAATGCCCCAGAGGTATTCTTTGCAGCATGACATGGTGCATTGTCATGCATGAATATGATTTTGCTACGGAAGGCACGGTTCTTCTTTTTGTACCACAGAAGAAAGTGGTCAGTCAGAACCTCTACATACTTTGCCGAGGTCATTTTCACACCGTCGGGGACCCTGAAGGGGCCTACCAGCTCTCTCCCCATGATTCCGGCCCAAAATATGACTCCGCCACCTCCTTGTTGACGTCTCAGCCTTGTTGGGACATGGTGGCCATTCACCAACCATCCACTACTCCATCCATCAGGACCATCAAGGGTTGCACGGCACTCATCCGTAAACAAAACAGTTTGAAAGTTAGTCTTCATGTAGTCCTGAGCCCACTGCAACCTTTTTTGCTTGTGAGCTTGGTTTAGGGGTGGCCGAATAACAGGTTTAAGGACACTTGCAAACCTCTTGACCATCCTACATCTTGAAGTTGGCGAGACTCCAGAGGCACCAGCGGCTTCAAACACCTGTTTGCTGCTATTCAATGGCATTTTAGTGGCTGCTCTCTTAACCCTACGCATTTGTTTGGCAGAAATCTTCCTTATTTTGCCTTTGTCTGAACGAACCCGCTTGTGCTGTGAATCGGTGACAAATTTCTTCACCGTCCGATGATCACACGCAATTCTTTTGGAAATATCCAATGTTGTGATACCTTGACCAATGTATTGCACTATTTGCCGCTTTTCAGCAGCAGAGAGATCCTTTTTCTTCCCCATTTTGCCTGAAACATGTAGCTTGCTTAATAATGTGGAACATCCTTCTTAAGTAGTTTTCCTTTGATTGGGCTCACCTGGCAAACTAATTATTATTATTATTATTACTATTTGGATGATTTCAATCATCCAAATAGCCCTGAGACACAATACCATCCATGAGTTTCATTGAAAAACCAAAAAATTAATGTTTATGACCCTTACATACAATTTGCCTAATAATGTGGAACGCGGTATGTGTATGTATGTTTTTATATATATATATATATATATGCGCGCGCATTTTTTGGTATCTTTTTCTGTTGTAAATATCCTATCCTGAAACCGTCACAGCCAAATGTAAAAAGAAACTATATATATAGTTAGTTAGTTTCTTTTTACACATATTTTAAAATATACACGGATCTCTTTGATCATTTTTATTAAACTGATAATCCAGTATCAAGTCATATTAGTTCTCAAATGACTTGACTCACTGTATCCTGATATTGCTAGTAATTGTACTACGAGTTGGTCCCTACAGGAACCAGTAATCTTCCACAGGGAGATCAAAGGTCACGGTCAGCTCCAGAACAGATTCTCATGGAAGAGATTCATTGCCTTGCTCAAGGACACTTCTCTCGCAGGGCCTTGAATGCAGTTATTCCTAGCTCACTACGCCACCTTGCCGCCCTTGTTTGTGTAATCTGCTTTACGGTGTGTTAATGTGGTGTGTTTTGTCTCTGCCAGATCCTGTACCTGTGTTGGAGCTGGCTCAGCAGCTGCAGCTGAAGCTCCAGAGGATGCACGACATTGAGACAGAGAACACCAAACTTCGCGAGACACTGGAGGACTACAACAAAGAGTTTGCAGAGGTCAAAAACCAAGGTTAGAGACGGGATACATGCAGAGCCACACGATCTGGGATTTTCCTGACTTTGAGAGGGGCATGGATGTAGGGCACGCAATTAATCATAGATGAGCGTTCCTATACCTATGATTTAGTTACTGGCTGCAGCAGTGAGAATGATTAGAATGGCTACTTTAACATCTGGCCAAGGGACAGCAGACACTGGCACATTTACAGTGGTGTTGATCAATGTGCATTGTCCTTTTAGAAATATATATATTTTAAAAAGTATACAGACCTGGACCTAAAGAGAAAAGACTGGATATGTCATAAACTTTAGTTTGAGGTGATCACCGTCTATCAATCAGAAACACTGTACACAGCGAGATGGTGATTTCATTTTTTTATTTTTTCGGTCTGGCTTAAACAAAATTTGTAAGGCATTATAACTGCTGCTAGTCTGACAAAAGTAAAGGTAAAGAACTGTGTAAATTAGAAATGTTCACGTGCAGAATTGCAGCAAAATAATTTGAGTAATCCATGAAAATAATCTCACCGTTATGTCAGCATGTGGACGAACTTTTAAGTACAAGTATAAGGTCAAAGAAACATGCCGGTATTTAGAAGCCCTTTTCAAAGGAAGAGGCCACATTTGAACATATTTAATGCTTTATAAATGTTTTAAAAACACAAAAAAATGTACAAGGTTTTACATTTTCAAATAGGTTTTCAGGGGGGGGAAAAAACACGAGGCACAGTTTCATGAATAAAAAACGACAGGCTACCTCAGGGTAAAGAAAGATGGAAAAACTGACAGAGGCAGAGAGATGAGTGAGAAGCAGTAATAAAAGTGGTGTAATTTCAGTCGAAAAGGAGCAGCGAGCGAGCGAGCAGGGAATGTTTTGGAATCCCCCTTTCCTCAGCGAGAGTTAATTGGAACAGCTCGATAGCGGCAGGGTTCCATTCTGCCATTGATTTTCCTGTTCCCTCATCCTTTATCCCTCCTTCCCGCCTCAATAGATGGGGGATATTTAAACCCCAAAACACACTGTGGAACTCCCACTCCTGTTAAACGCACACGCGGACTTGCCCACACACACACACACACACACACACACACACACACACACACACACACACACACACACACACACGGGGGCCATTGATCCCTGCAACCTAAATGTTTAAAGTTCAGTTAAGCAGTTAAGGGGTAAGAGGGCTCTGAGGGGACTCTCCTCTATTGATTATGTGTCAGCGCAGTGAGACTGGAGTTTAAATCACACACACGCACACAAAGTGCTAAGAGCCCTCAGTCAAAGGCAGCAAGCAGCAATGCTCTTTATCATTGTCTCACTCACTTATATCTTTCTCAGAGAAACACACTCTCACACACGCAGGGAGGCCTATTTATTACCCCAGTTATGTGTTGGATTTATTTCAGGCTGCCCCATACAGAGCTCACCCGTCTGCAGGTTATGGGGTTTCAGCAGTAATGCAGTCCTAATGAACACAGCATATCTAATGTTGGCGAACGCTGAATATTCTATACCGGTCATGGATGTAAAGATTAGGCGGGAGCCGAGGCACTCGTCTGGCCGACAGAGGAAGAATGTGGAGTATGAAATGTGGTTCCTGAAGCAAAGGTCAAAAGGATTATCGTCATCACCGCCATTTATCACGCATAGGAACCCACTAGAGTCCGTTGTCCATATAGTTTGCAAATTGCCCATATTTGAACTGTTCTTTCCTCTTCTCTCAACGCCTGACTTTCTGCTTTTACCTCCTCCAGAGGTGACCATTAAGGCCTTGAAGGAAAAGATCCGGGAGTACGAGCAGTCTCTGAAGAATCAAGCTGAGAACCTGGCCCAAGAGAAGCAGCTCCAGCTACACAACGACTATGCAGAGAAGGAGAGGTAAAACCGTGTGTGTGTGTGTGTGTGTGTGTGTGTGTGTGTGTGTGTGTGTGTGTGTGTGTGTGTGCTACAGTAGAGGTGTTTCAAGTCATAACATGATTTTGCCATTGCCAACCTTTGGGTCACTGTGACCTCAGACTGAACTGCTAAAATCCTAATCTTTGAATGATAGATTTAAGATTTCTGCCTATATTCAGCACCGCTATTCACAACTTAATTATTTCTTCTGAGCTTATAGTGCTTCTTTGTTTTCTCTCATAGTTATCAGTTTAATCAACGAATTGCTGCCTCTTGCTTCCCTGGTATTGCCTTCTATTAACAGGAGAAAGTAGGAATGGAAAATGAATAAAAAACAAAGCCAGCATTTTTGTCATGTGGGTGCTTGCCTTTCTTGTCTTGATGGGAATCGACACCCCAGACTCCTATTTTCTGTCCTTTACCACAATATCTTTCACTGTTTTTTGTTCAGAATAATTGCTACCACAGACAGCTGTGTCTGAAAATACTAACTAAACTAAATGAAACCCAGGAAATGACTATACAATGTCAACAATTATGATTCGGTGTCACTTTATTTTGATACAAGTAATTTATTTTGGTTTAATAGGTTACTTCCTGTCCAAACCCCATTTCAAGGCATTTTAAAGTGTGTGGTTTTCATATACACAGGACGCCAGTGGCAGTAATACATAAGCTCACAATTGTTGTCAGATATTTAAGGAACCTGAAAAAACAATGCTGACTACTGAATCAATGTATTAACTCTTACAAAAGCTAGAATGAGTTTTTCAAGGATGGAGCCCATTCAACAAATATTGTTTCATTTAAAAACATTCCTGGTCACCTTTCCTCTAATATGATACTGGCTTGTTTAAATTATCACGTGAATCCATTTGGGGTTCAGTTTTTTTCTAATGCATTTGGAGAATCTGTCCACCTTAAATTGTTATTTTGCTCCTATTTAAAAATAAAAATAAATAAAAAGCTCCTGGAAGAGAAATGATGAGCATTCATAGGATCCGCTCAGGGCTTCAAGAGAAGGCACATTTTCACTGAGGGTGTTTCTTCTGTGGTGGTTGATCGTTTCGCAGCATTTCGGATACTGTCTGTTTGCAATCCATTTTCATCAACTTTACCTGCATATAGGTTATCAAATGGTCTTATATCATTGTCACAGTTCTTCTCAAAAAAACAATTCCCAGCAGTTTAGATTACTTACTTTCAGTTGCATCATATTCTCTTTTAAAAGTACGAAGCACTGCCAACCAATGCTCCTGATTTTTCTTCTTCTTTCACACTCTTATACATTCATTGAAACACTTGAGGAGAAACTTTCTCAATGATCATCTTGATCAAAGTCTCTGGCCCACTTTAAGTGATTTATAAGCTCTGTGTTTATTAAATGTACAGAGCTCATATTTCCCCTTGTGTCAATCATCTTGTTGGCCGTGAAGCCGCGTGGAAGCTCATTGCCTCTTTCAGCTGTACAGCAGAAGATCAATTGTCCAACTGTATTTCCTTTACGTCAGTGTTTTATAGGCCCCTTCCTGTCTGCAGAGAGCTGACTTCCTGTGTCTGAGAGCGGCAGTAAATGGATGGCACCTCTGATGCATTTTATCCTGCAAGGAGTGAGGGAAGGAGGGAGAGATGAAAGGATGAAGTAGAGGGCAGAAAAATAGAGATGACAGGAGAGACAGATTGGCGGAGAAGGGGGGCATCAAAGAGTGCCATAAAGACCGTCTTTGTGCTAGATTATTGATGTTTTTACACGCCATGGCAATTTCTCAGCAGAGCCCAACTTTTTAAATGCTAAGAATGAATCTATTTTATCCTTGTGGTTTCTGACACCACCTCTCCCCTCTCTCTCTCTCGCTCAACTCTCTCTCTCTCTCTCTCTCTCTCCCCCCCCCCCTCTCCTCGGGTGCAGTGTGCCCCAGTGGCCAGACATTCCTGCCTAATAGGGCTGCTTAATGAGGAGTGGGTTGTGTTGGGAGGATTTTAGTGGGGAAAACACTTCAGAAATGGTGGGAAAATAGAGAATAGTTGAAGTCGCCACAAAGTGTGAGCCCAAGATTTACTGACTCAGTATCTCTATCTGTGACTTTCTGCCCCCGGCTTTCTTTTTCTTTCCTTCTGTCTGCCTCTTTAGGAAACTCCAGGAGAGCCAGGACTCCATGTCCTCAAGGTTGGAAGAGGCCGAGCACAAGGCCCAGTCCCTACAGACAGGTACTAGTCTACAGAGACTTTACAGACCTGTGTACAGTTTTAACCAGCCCAGACAAAATGGCAACCATATCACTGACTTTGAGGTAATGCTGCCTTTAAATCCTCTGAAAACTTGGTTTAAAATCTTAAGTATTTCTCATTGAATGTTCATTCGTTGCTGACGTTGGGAAGTTACATCCCCAGTGAAGTTGAACACTTAATCGGCTTCATCTGGAATAGGTGGGTGTGGTTTTATCAGATTGACAACATAAGAAAACAACTCACTTCAGACCAGTGAGAGAAGCACAGCTAACGCCACAAATCTCTCACGTGTTCTTTGTGTGTGTAAAAGATGTAGTAGGAAGCTGTTGAAGAAATACATTTTCAGTGCCTTTTTTAAAATATATTTTTCTTACTTGGATGTAAGCTCTTCATTTGAAAGCTGACTTGTAAAAGGGGAATTCTCAATTGACTTGACTCTTTTATTGTGTTTTACAGCACTTGAAACAACTCAGGCCGAACTCTTTGATTTGAAGACCAAGTATGACGAGGAATCCACAGCAAAGTATGTGTCTCGGTGATATATGTGTGTGTTTGTGGGTGACTTCTCCCCTCTGGCTCCTCCATAGTCTGTTCCTGACATAATCATCCTGTTTAGTGAATCTCCTTGCCTGGAAACTCCCCCATCTCTCCCAAACAGCTGGATTGTCTCCCGCAACGCTCGGCGGCCTCCAAATCCCAGCATTACCCACGCACTTTAAATACTGACGGGGATTGTAATGCATTGTGCAGCCACGGCAAGCACCAAAATAGAGTTTTTTTGTGTGGTGTAGGCTAAAGCGCTCTCTGATTGATCAGGGTAGCGGCGGAGAAGAGAGGTGGATGAGGGTCACTTTGAGATCTCCGTCTAAAAGCCAGACGGGCTTCTAAAAGGACCTGTAAGATAAGGTGGCTTCAATTACTTGAGCTGTGGGCATCTATCATTATCGATCTTATAGTAGTGGCGAGGATGAGAACAGAAGCTTTTCCATGTCAGCATTCCTCACTGTAAAGTGGCACTTTATGACAGTCACACTCTGTTCCCTCGGGTTAGTACCAGAACCCAAACCAGCATTACGTTCCAAGAAGAAACACCAAGCTTCTCCTGGTGTTTTATTGGTATACTGCAAAAAACTGATCGCAGTTTCCTTGAAACATTAACACTTCTATAAATCCAGGACTGTTTAGACAATAGTCAAGGGCATCCTGCGTGCGCCCTGCACACAAAGTACGGCCGAGTATCAACTTGGCTTTTAAGGTTTCCCCACCCCATTTGCCATGCCCAGTGTCTCTCCATTAACAGAGTTGTTAAATTGATTGGCTGTTAAAAACAGATCGATCCCTCTTCTTCTCTTCCTCACGATACTTTTCTACCTCGCTCACTCCCACGCTTTGTCTTTTGTCTCTAGCATTGTGTGTTTGTGTGTGTGTAAGAGGAAAAGCGACAGGAAGTTATTACATGCAGTATCATGACACTAATCAATAGGTTTCATAGTCAGAATCTCCCCCCGTGACCGTACTGCATCGCTCCTCTGCATTCTCTCATTTCTTTACAGTTTCTGTCCTTGTCTGTTCCCTTTATGTCAGAAGAAAACACATTTTGAAAAGGTATGGTAGGCCCCATTTGCTTACAGAAGCTAATAAACACATGCCGGCCCACATTCACACACATCCACATTCACTCGCTCACTCGCTCGTGAGCCTGAGGCAGTCAGGGTCCTTGACTATGTGGCGTGCTGTGATCTGAAATTTTAATGCAACGCTTTAAAGCACACACAAACCCTCTCTAACCCTGCACCCTCCCAGTCCTTGGAGTCCTTCCTCCGTTTACTGCTTGGCTGAGCAAATCGCCAGTGTTTGGCTGAACACAACTTTTAACCCTTCGACTGCATATATTTTGGCCCTGCAAAACACAAACGCCATAAATATCATGCACTTTTTCCACACACACACACACACACACACACACACACACACACACACACACACACTTGCTCTAAACTTTCCACTAAGGAGGACATTGCGTGACAAATCCCCCATCCCCTTGCTGCATTCGGGTAATCTGCCTTTTAAAATACACAACACACACACACACACACACGGACATACACACACACTCCCTGAGAATTTGGTCGATGTTGCGGTGCCCGGAGTGTGTGAGCTTCAGCGGGAGGCGGGCCTGCAGATGTAGCGTAGCCCCCTGTCTGTGTTGGCGCTGTGAGGGTCCGGCTGGCTGCGCTTTACCCGTTTAGTCCCTGTTAAAGATTAATGATATATTGATCCCCAGCCCCACAGGATGTGGTGTGTGTGCTTGTGTGCGTGCTCCTCTGTATGTCTGTGTGTGGCTTTATCTGTGTATAAAAGCTTGATACCATTTCAGGAAAACCATTTAATTGCTGATAATTAGAAAGAAAAGCCTATTGACTGTTGCCTGTGTCCATCTCAAGCACACACAAACACAAAATGGCGCACAACATACACGCGTACACACACTCTCGCAGCTAGCTTCTTTTTAAGCCGCCTTGAAATCCCCAAGGTAACACGCTGTGAAAACGCAATGTGGAGAAAGCCAAGGAAAGAAAAAGGAAAGGAGTGATGAAAGCTAGAGGGCAAAAAGCAAGTCAGGGGCTGGAGGCTACAGCGAGGAAGAGGGGATAAGAGTGTGATAGAGGAGGGAAATGAAAATCTAAATCAGGAGAATATCCTGCTGGCACCCGAGGACAGAGGCCGAGGAAGAGAGGGTGAAAGATGAGAGAGGGGAGGTGGAAGGGAAAAAAAAGATGAAAGGAGGAGAAAGTGGAGGGCAATGGGAAGGGAACGGGTTGAGGGGGAAAGGATAGAGGCAGGCAGAGGGTGGAAGAGAAAAGGAGCGGAGTGAGGAGCAAGACGAAGATGATAAGAGATGAAAAGGCCTGTCTGAGATGGAGGAAGTACAGTAGGGGCTTAGAGGCTTGTTTCAGAAGTCCTACAGTACTCACTGATGTCACTTGTGCACCCATTGGCTTTCATGGTACAAAAGAGTGTGTGTTGTTTGTGTGTGCGATGTTCTAGTGCAGCTGTGCATGTACTCTATAGCTCCTCCCTGTGGCTGCTGTATGGAGCTTTGTAGGTATGTTTTGGTGGCCTAAAATTAGGATTTACCATTACGAAGGACCCTCCCGTTACTGTTCAGTGTTTGATGAATTAATTCCACCGGGTGCATTGGCTGTTCACGGACAGTTCTGCCCTGCCCAGCGACTGACTGACTGTATCAGGATATGCAGAAAATCCCTTCCCTGTGATCTGCTTTGGCCCTCAGCCTCTAGCTTTGCCTTTATAATTCCCAAATACAGCCAAATCCAAAGGTTATTTAAGAAGACTTTGTGCATCTGTACTTTGATTAAATGATCACATTTGGAGCAGGAGCGGTGGCGTATTTGGGTTGCATTACTACCCATAAATGCTCTCCATTACAAGCTTTTCTGGCTTGTTGGCTCTCTGACCTTACATTTGTGCGTGCCGGAGTGCAAATGAGTGCGCACGTGGGTCCTGCACACTATAGCTTAAGACAGGATAAAAGCTATTGAGGTAGTGTACTATTATGTTGCTTAAATGCATACTAGATCCTTTTAACTGTTGGGGAAAGAATAAAAGCGGAGAGTGAAAAGCTCTCCCACCCACATCTGATTCTTTTTGCTGCATTGCCTGTAGCACAATGTTGACCTAATATCAACTGTGTCTGTTTTGTTAAACACATTCAAATCAGTAGTACTCAAGCCTGTGGGACACAACACTGTTTCTCATACTGTGACACACAAATACAAAAGCAGTGTGGGTTATTGAGTTTACTATCAAAAGATCTCGGTGAAATCAAAAGGTCTTAATGGACTCAGCAGTGCACGTATGTGCTCACATCTTTGCACTCAATGACGGCCATGTACGCTTATCAGCAAGTAATGTCTTAAATAAACACGCACTGTGCTTTGAACACCGAGCAACGAGTTTTGTAAAAATGTTCACGCATTTGTAAAATGTATTTTAGGCGTCCTCACAAATACACACAGGCAATGAATTAACAGAGAGGGTAATCACATTTAAGCAATTATTTAGCCCTGGTTTATAACAATCATTTCCCACAAAGTCTTCCAGAAATGAACACATTGTTTTTCTGGTCAGTGGTCCTTGTCCTCAAAGTATCCTCTGCATCTCTGTCTCTGTTTGCAGGACAGTGACAGGTATTCACGTCGCTCATGAAAGAGTGTTAAGATATTTTCTCCAAATTTGAAAAGATGCGGTATTATGGGGATGTATTCCTGCTGTCTGACCTCTAGCAAGTGAGAGGTGAACCATGGCCTCCATCCAGACCATTAGTCAGACACAATCACACAGCTTCATAGCAGATTAGTCTGCTGTATTAGGATTTAGAGCTCTATTAATGTAATCCCTCTGTTTTAGTGTGGCCTGGGTTTAGGGGCTTACATGTGCACACCCACACACAGACACGCACACATACACACACGCTTAAATACATGTATGCATGCACACATACAAGCTGTTTGGGTTATGGAGTTCACAATCAATGGATTAAGGTGAAATTTAGACAGTAGCTTAATGGACACAGAACCGGCATTTTCTAAATGTGTTCTCTCTGAACAATGACACACACACACACACACACACACACACACACACACACACACACACACACACACACACACACACACACACACACACACAGGATGTGTGCAGAGTGCACTTTTTTTCCTGGTATTCGTCTATCCATTTATCCATTCCTTGTTTTTATCCCTTTGCTGTGAGTCTCTGATAAGCGCTGTTACATCCTCTGTAGTAACAGTAAATGTCTTTCTCAGGGCCGATGAGGTTGAGATGGTGATGACTGACCTGGAAAGAGCCAATCAGGTAACCCACTCACCATTATAACGTAATTAACACAGCATTGTTCAAATTATCCATCACACCAGAGTTGTATTATTAAAATACAGAGAAAGCGACAGAGTTCTTAAACTAAAATTGTTAAAATAAAAAAATGTCCTCCAGCAGGAGGACTAATTAGTGTGGAATTCTTAAGCAAGTACATTTTATTTAATGGATCCAGTCCAGTGATATTCTGTATTTTTCTTCCTGTCAACAAATGTAAGTAAAATAAATGAATTGTTGGTTTCTGTCTTTTCATGACGAGTGCAAAGCCTGATGGCGTATTGTTCTGTGCCATGGAGCTCCATTGTCGTCCGTAAATTGTTCAAAACAAATCCGTGAGCCACAAAGTTGCTCCGGGTCACATGGTGCATCATTATGTTGAATATGGGCTCTGTAGTACATTTTTAGTTGATTCTATGTACACCATCCTGCTGCCGTAGATCTTCACCAGAGCACCAAATGTGTATTCATCCGCGGCTGAAAATAGTCCCCAAAAAAGCACTATTTACTCCTGTTTGAGTAACATTTGTTAAACACTACAGTGCCCAGCTGTTTTAGGAGACATTTTATCTTTTTTTCTAAAAGTGAAACTGTATATCCATGACCCTGTTTTTAAAAATAGATCTACATCTTAAGGCTTCTAGCTTGAGGCGGGGAAAGTTTGAAAGTATTGAGGGAAGACCAAAACCAGCTCTGTGTTACTGTTAGTTTGGGTCTTTTGGGGGATTTGTTAAGAATAGCAAAAACATACACCAGCCTTATCCTTTAACATATAAATGTTCTTATGTTCAGTAACCCTAAAATGTGGCTTACATTAACACATAATGACTTTGCTTATCACGGTGAGGGCAGCTGTTTGTTTTCCATGTTTATTACACACCTACTAAACCCATCCAGCTGAAATAAGCCCTCTAGCACGTCCTCTGCCCTTGTGTTGTAAATATTCTTTGGTATCTGTTAATGTCATTGTTGTTAACTTTCATTATTAGCCCAAGAGTATGATTTGTGGCTAAAGGGGTAGCATAGGCATGTAATGTTAATATCAGCCTAAAGGTTAGCGCTCCCACTATAATGCCACACACACACTATTCACACTTCTGATTTGAGGTTTACAGAGGATGACAGCATGGCCTCCAGCTCAGTCACAGACTTTTTATATACGCTTTTATATGGAGAAAATGGAAAACAGGATTTTTCTCTTGCAACTAGCAGTCCAACTCCCACCCAGTCAATAACAGCTCTCAATATGGTTGCAATTAGGAACCCTGTGGAATCGGCTCCCTGTAACTCCTAATGATGGCAAGTTGACCAGTTTTGCAGATGATTCCCAACTGGAGCGTGGCAGTTTGGCCATAAATACAAAGCAGCCGGTATCATCTCAATTCTCAGGACTTGCATTTTATTTTCAATTTAGGAAGAATCCACCTTCTGCCATCATCCCAAACTCACTTTGCATTCTCTCTGCCCCGCTCAACTCGAGTATATGTTGGAGCCGTAGACTTTGCAGAAAAGGGATCTAGATGCAGAAAGATGTTGAGATAATTATTGGTGCTGTCCCATCACCACCACCAACATCCTCATCCTCCAAAGACCGCTTAGTTGCTGCCACAAGACAGATTCTACGTTGCTTCAGGGGCATGGTGGCGCAACGGGAAGAACCTTCCTCTTTCCTGGCTGTACTATTCTCTTGTGGGTCTGCTCTCTCCATCCACATGGATTTAGTAGGTTTTCATCTTTTCTGTGGGGCTAGGGCAAAACTGACACCGATTAAGGGAACATGTACGCCAAGTAAATTAGTAGATTGATCGTGTTTGACGACGTTGGAATCTCCACTTGTTGATTTTTCTGAAAATGTTCCTCTCCTCCTCCCAGCGAGCAGAAGCCGCTCAGAGAGAGACGGAGTCGCTCAGGGAGCAGCTGTCCTCGAGGAACCCGTCCCAGCAGCCCGGCAGCCCGGCCGAGGCCGACCCCGACACGGTAACACAATTCACCGCGACGCTGACAAGGCGGCATTGATAGGCTAAAGATCAGCTCTGCCTAGTTATACTCAAAGCGATCAGCTGATTGAAGCTTCAATGTATGGATCGCTGTAGTCACTGATCTTAAAGGTCAGCAATTCCAGTCACTAACAGGGCATCGATTTGTTCTACGGAAAGGTTGCCCAGGTGGCAATATGTGATTGATGTATTGATTAACTGATTTACAACAGCCTGCAGAGGTGAGACTTAGTTAGAGACCAACGTATCTGCTACATTGATCTCTGTGATTGGTTGGTTATTTACCTCTGTTTATTGATCTAAAGGAGGAGGCCTTTCAAAATGATGATCAGTATATTGATCAGTTTCTGTCTGATTTATTTAGTGATTAATTGAAAGTATCTGAAAGCAGGACGTTGTTTGGGTGGCTTTATGAATACTTGTACAGGTTTTATTTTGCTCATTAGCTTAAACTGCCGTCTTATTCGGCCTTAGGAACAGCAGACGGAGGTGGCATCGCACTCGAGTCTGGAGGCGGAGCTCAGGGCCAAAGAGAGGGAGACCGCCCAGCTGGTGGAGGACGTCCAGAGACTGCAGGCCAGCCTGACCAAACTCAGAGAGACCACCAGCTCCCAGATCACACAGCTGGAGCAGCAGCTCAGCAGCAAGACTGCCATCCTCAAGGTACCGAGAGCACAATCTGCAGATTTGAGTTTTTAATTAGATAACGAGTTAACTAAGTCAATTCTAATCACACCTTTACTCTTTCTGTCAATTCTCTAGAGTTGAGTACACAACATATGAAGTTCCAAGGATTGCTTTTATTATTTAATTCAATTCTATGTAATTTCATCTATTTATCTACAGAACCTGGAGGAGAAACTGCAGATGCAAGTTGACTATGAGGAGGTGAAGAAGGAGTTGAGGTGAGGAGCACACACTGTGTGTGTGTGTGTGTGTGTGTGTGTGTGTGTGTACACAGATCTATTTATTGCATGCGTTTGATGTCTTTAACAATGTTAAACAAGATGCGCGTCGTCATTTAAGATGCGTAACTCAATTGAGTGCCCTTATGAAGATGAAGCTTGTATGTCTGTAGCTTTATATATTGCGTCTCTTGCTCTCTGCTCCTCTATCTTTTCTTGATCTTTTAAAGAGACAGAAATAGAAAAGCTAGCATACTACATAGCAGATGTGTGTCTTTGTCAGGGGTTCATATGGATTTTTCTGTCGCTCTCTCTCTCTCTTCAGTATCCTCAAGTCTATGGAGTTTGGAACATCTAACTCTGTGCAGGTAAAAGTGGTTCCAATTAATCTTCACATTATGTTGCAGTAACGTAATTTTTTTTTTGATAAAACAATATTGTACATTTGAAGGGAGAAGCTGGAATGATTTTTTTTTTTAATGCGTCTACCTGTCCCCTCCATCAGGACTCATCCAAACCTCTGGAGGTGCTGTTGCTGGAGAGGAACCGCAGTCTTCAATCTGAGAGCTCCGCTCTGCGCATTGCCAACACTGAGCTCAGCGGTAAGTCTGCCCATAGTCAGGTTATAAGGGCTCGCTTCATCAACGCTGGGCGGGCTGCACACCAGCAGAAATGAAAGAATACCGACAGAAGTGGAGTCCAGTGTTCATTGGAGCTTAGATGAGGGTTCAGCTGCAGGTAAAGCTATGAAGAGATTGCATCAGGTTAGCGTATGTATGCCTCCAGATTATTTTTCTCTGAGAATACTTAACCATTTATTTATGTTTTGGGAATTATTTGCAATATTGGGTCCACACAATATGCAAAAGAAATGCAAAACTTTACCATGGCACAGAAATGTTGTTTCTTAATTCCCACATATGACGGAGAAGAAGAAAATGCATATCTTTGAATATCGCAGCAGGAGGTCAACCTGAATAGTATCAAAGATGCATACACTCGCCTCTACATCAAGAATCCTGCCCTCTGCAACAGTGTTTATGGGTTTGAAATGTCATGGCTTTGGGCTTGAATAGTTGAATATCTTTGAATTGATTAACATTCTCAGTAAAGGGAGCTTACTGTCTTACTCAATCATGTTACGGTCTCAATGGTTATGCATTAGAATAATATTTCTCCTAGTGCTTCCATCATGATGGATTCTAGTAGTTGCAAGACTGAGGGAATATAGTTTATATCTGTTTTGTTTTGGTGAATGTATAAATGTAATCAGTCTATTTAGGAAATTGGAGTCAGAGATGGGACAGAGCCGTACGGTCTCTCTGTTTTTTGGTCACATGCATCTGTTTTATGCTTAGCCATAAAAATTGTTTTTCAATTCAGTTTTATTGTTCCCTTTATTTTCCTGGATGTATTTTTTTATGAACTAAAGACTCTGTTACTGCATCTACGATGGAATGATTCAGTGTATAGGAACACGCTGCCGTAGCATGGAAGAGGACTCTATCTAAGGATCATTTTACCCTGTCCAGTTACTTCCACTTTGTCTGAGGGAGAGGGAGACTGAGCCCTGGGCCAAGCTAATCTGCTAAGTGGCACAGTGTCAATTGTTTTTTTGTCCTTTTTTTTTTTTTTCCAGGCTGTGGCTTACAAGAAAGGTTGAAATCACAAATGCATGGGCACTTTGTCTCGGGGGGGTTGGCAAAAAAGGAAACAAAGTTCACTAATTTGGAAAAGAATTGATAAAGATAACTTTCAACTTTTGTTATTTTTTTCTCTCTCTTTTTGGAACCCCTTTTTTGTTGACTCCCCCATAATGCATGGTGTGTTTGACCTTTCTTGTAGGGTCAGCCAGGCGAAAAAGGACAGAAGAGTCCACACCGAAGGAGGAGACCATGCCCAGCTCTTCCTCGCCCCCTCCTCCCCCTCCCTCTCTTCCTTCCTCCTCCCAGCTCCCCATGTCTCGCTCTCATACGGACCCCCTCAACACTGCCACCACCACCACCACCACCACCAGCGGCGAAACGCACCCTTTCAGTCCTACGGGCATTGGACAGGACTTCTACTCGCCTGTGTTCCCTCTGGTGGGTGGTAAGATGGCTTTGAACTCCCTGATCCAGCGGCAGCTGCTTCAAACCTTCTACTCCAAAGCCTTGCAGGAGTCATCTGGAATCCCCAGTGGGGCTCTGCTGTTCACCCCCTTCACTCCAACCCTTAGCTCCATCCCTACCTCCACTCCTGGCTCTGGGTCAGCTGCCATCCCTCTGGCAGCCAGCAGCCCCCAGCCTCCTCCAGCCAGCCCAGACATGGCTCCCGTTAATGGGAGCAGCACCGCTGGCAGTGCCCCATCCCCATCGCCCAGCCACTCTGACGCTACCACGGGAAGTATTTTGGACGGGGAAGACATGGACACGGCAGAGATTGCTCGCCAGGTGAAAGAGCAGCTGATAAAGCACAACATTGGCCAGCGTGTGTTTGGCCACTATGTGCTGGGACTGTCCCAGGGTTCGGTCAGTGAGATCCTAGCCAGACCGAAGCCGTGGAACAAGCTAACGATTCGGGGGAAGGAGCCTTTCCACAAGATGAGGCAGTTCCTCGCCGATGAGCAGAACATCCTCGCACTGCGCAGCATCCAGGGACGGCAAAGAGGTGAGGCTGTGTATCTTTAGTGTGTGTGTGTGTGTGAGAGTGTCTGTGTGTGTGTGTGTGTTGCATGTGTACAGCCCTGCACAGAGCCATTGATTAGCTTGTCAATATGGACTAGCTTTTTCTTTTTCTTTCTCTTTCCTAACTCCCATCCTGTGCCACACCTGTGTGTTTTGAGTGAGTTCCTAGTCACGCACTGATCCCAAGAGCCTCTCCTAGCTATTGTGATCAATACAGAAACCTTTCACACATCAATAGTATTGATCGGTGGGAACTAGGAGGAAGGCAGGGGTACCGTTAACTACGGGTAGATTCGATTCGCCTGGGCCTGCTTTTGTTAACGCATCAGGACATTTTTGATTTGAAGGTGGTCTCCGTGGTACACCTAAATATAACCACCCTAGTCCCAGGCAAAGTCTGTTAAAAAATAAGGCTGCAGTTAGTATCCCCCTGTTAAATACTCCCTGTTCAATTATTTATCCTTGACTACTAGTAGTGGTTTAATATTCCTGTTAGAAGTAGCGGTTTAATTCCTTTTGGGGCCACAGATGGCGAAGATCAATGTATTTATGGTACTATAATGTGCACTGGATGGAAGAGCATTATAGGACACCACATAGTCTAGCTGTAAAAGACAAAAACACACAAGTGCTGTAACATAGTGTGTGGTATATTGTTTTTAACAGAGGGCTCAGGCCAGCCCCAGCTTAGCAGAGTGTTTCAGGATGTTCCGAAGCGGAGAGCCGTCTCCAATACAGCTTCACACACAGGTCTGTCCCCTTCACAAACAGAGATGTTACGTTCTGTCTGTGTGGCATGTTTGTGTTGGGGTGAACTGTATCTATGGTGTGTGTGTGTGTGTGTGTGTGTGTGTGTGTGTGTGAGTTGGCGTTTATTAACTTGCGGGCAGGCATAGAGATATACATGTGCCTTCAAGGTAACCGCACAATTCCAGTGACTTGCGTCAAAGGAGAAGCCAGCATGTGTATTTAGGGATTTTATTGGTGGTTGTTGTTCTGTGGGGAGCATTTACTGTACGAACCCTGTAGCACGTGTGCATGTGAGAGCTCCAAAGGGACCGGAGAAATGACGACAATCCCTCCAGTGTAGTTGCCTTGCAGCTCAGTGGTGGGAATGTTGTTCTTTGTGCTGTGCTATGGTGTAATTATTGTGTGTCCTTTATAGGCTTATTTTTGCTCTTTTAGTTTTTCTCTCTGGAGTTGGTTATCTCTGCTTCTTAATCTGACAAGAATGTTCATCTCCTCCCATTCCCTCTTCCTCTCCTTCCAGGTAACATTACTGCCCGCGTCCGCACCCCAGAGGCTGGTTCAGACGAGGCCATCAAGTCCATTCTGGAGCAGGCCAAGAGAGAGCTGCAGGTGCAGAAAGCTGGTGAGTCGTGGTGTTCTTCTCATCTCAGAGGACTCGAAGGATTCACGATAATACATTGTGGCTGTGAGTGTTTGTCGGCGTGTCTCATGCCAACCTTTTCTTTTCCTCCCTCAACAGACTTGTCCCACGCTCAACCCTCATATGCAGGACTGAAAGGAGGGGGTGGAGGCGGAAGGGGCGGCGGTTCAGATGAGGCTATCCGCTCCATCCTAGAGCAAGCGCGCAGAGAGATGGAGGCCCAACAGACTGCAATGGAGCCCCTCCTCAAGGCCTCATCTTCGTCTTCCTCCTTCGCATCACTATCTCAGAGGGACTTCCTGAACTCCTCGCTCACCGCTCCCCTTCCCCCTTACAACCCCCTGGCTCTCTCCCTCAAGAAGCCTCCCAGCTCCCTCTTGTCCTCCCCGTCATCCCCGTCTCCAATCCTGGACTTCAGCTCCAGTGTGAAGAGAGAGGGCAGGGCTTCTTTGGGGATTGACATGTCCGTTGACGGAGTTCACAGGCTGGGTCGGAGCTCTGAGGGGTCAGCCCGCTCTGGGAGTTCTGGAGGAGTGGGTTATTGGAGAGAGCAGTGGTGGAGCAACATGCACACAGACCCTCGCAGGGCCATATCCAGCCAGACTGGAGAGGACAACTACAACCAGGAGGACTCCAAAGAGGTAAGGCGAAGAAAAGGAAAAACTCGTGTCCGACAGTTTGTATTACTCTGTGAGGGTTGCACGTCTGAGCCGTTCTCCGTCTTTGTATTTCAGGGAATATTGAGTGACAGTCTGTCTCGACACAAACCGTGGAACAAGTTGAACCAGAGGAACAGAGAGCCATACCTCCGCATGCAGCCGTGGCTCAATGGAGACATGGGGCAAAACACTCACATCCAGCAAGCTCAGAACCAAGGTAAACAAAGCACACACACACACACACACTAGCATAGCACATGTAGTATATGGATTCACACAACCAGGCTCTTTGGGCTGGAGCATTACTCTGAAAGCCTGATTAGAGCTAGTGGCTAGTTGTTACTGTCAGTCTGTCACTCACACGATCCCCCCTCCCCCTCCCTCCCTCCTCCTCCCACCATCCCCCCATCCTCAGTGCTGTGGCAGTGTCAGCCAGCAAGCTGCTGGTTTGTCATGTCATAGACAAGTTAGTGTTGCAGCGCCAGATGGCAGCTCTGTGTGTGTGTGTGTGTGTGTGCACGGGCATGTGCGTGTCTCTCTTTCTCTCTGGGGGTGTAAACAGCAGCTAATGTACACTGACAGCTCCTCATGACTGCTCTCTTCCAGCCTGCTGAGCTGCACAGCAGTACTACACAGACAGAGACAGGGAGATGAAGGAATAGGAGGAGGAAGCCAAAAAAGCTTCAAACTGAAAACTTAAGCACCTTTGCTGTTTGTTTAACAGGAATTAAATTAGTTGACTGAAGTCCCTCCCAAACGCAGCAGGGAGGAGGGATGGAACGGTGTTTGCTGCCATGGTAGCATGTCTTCTAACCTGTGTGACATGTCTCACCCTGTCTGTCCTCCTCAAGCAGAGGGTACTCCCAAGACATCAGCGAGCTGCAGCCCCGCTCCAGAGTCACCGCTCAGTTCAGCCGAGGAGTCTGTCAACGGTCTCACAGGGGATCCTCTCGCTCCGCAGTCCTCCGGTCTCAAACTGACGTCTGAGGATCCGTCAGGTGGGGAGTCGCAGCCCGGCACCCCGCTGCCTGTTCCTGGTCATTCGGGTCTCAGCATCCAGGAAATGGTCGCAATGTCTCCTGAGCTTGATACTTACGCCATCACCAAGAAGGTTAAGGAGGTGCTCACTGATAATAACCTTGGTAAGAAACAAAGGAGGTGCTGCCCGTGTGATTCAGTTGGTCTTTCCCCTTCCCTCCTCAATGATTTTGAGTTATTCAGCCTTTGAATCAGTTCTCTGAAATGACCATTTCGTTTCGCCTCTCTTTTGCCCATCCAGGCCAGCGTCTGTTTGGGGAGACTATCCTGGGTCTGACTCAGGGTTCTGTCTCAGACCTGCTGGCCAGGCCCAAACCCTGGCACAAGCTCAGCCTGAAGGGACGAGAGCCCTTCGTCCGCATGCAGCTCTGGCTCCAGGACCCACACAGTGTGGAGAAACTCATGGACATGAAACGTCTGGAGAAGAAAGGTGTGTAGTGAAAGCCCAACGACGAGAAATAAATGCACAGTTCATATAGAGCGGCGTGCCTTCCCAAATAATAAATAAGACCTCGACATCCTGAAAAACATCCACAAAAAACACAAGCAGCAGCAGCCTTTAAATTACACATGCACATCTGCACACCCCATCTCCTTTGTGCAGGACAGCACAGCATGTTGTGCAGATCACAGTCATATTGGTGTGATGTCAGTACCAATCAGGACGGCAGACATCACATACTGTATTAGATGTGACAGCTAGGGGACTGCCTTGGGCCTGCTTACTCACAGTCATCAGCACTCCTCTTCATCATCGTCATCATCATAATAATTACCCGTGTCTATAAGCTTGTATTTTTATCATTTGTTAGCCCATAGCTCACTTTATCTCTCATTCATTCTTCGTGGCCTTCTGTTTGCACAATGCGTATAAGAGCGAAGCCGAGAGGCCTCGCAGTGACCCCTGACTGCCCACTTGAAGACCTCTGTAGAGATGGGATTGGCATTTTTTTTAACCTCTCAGTTGGCACCAGCATGCAGGATCGGTTTACCCTCATGGTATTGCAGCTACGCACAAGGGCAGAAAAACAAACGGACCATACACCAGTGTGGTTGGGGTTTGGACGCATTGGGGTTACTCTCCATTCAACTTTGGTTGATTATTGACCCCAAAGTAATGCATCTAAATAGCAATGGTGAACAGTCCTGGCCGACAGCAGAGCCCAGAGGAAAGACATGGACCTAGTCTAGAGTAGCCATATTTGACCTCTCACCCTTGCGGTTCAAGCCTGCGAGGCAGCACACAACTTTCAGAGTGGTCTAACCTTGCTCTGAGTGGTTTTTGCCTGCAACACTAATATATCTGGCAGTGTGTATTGGGGTTGAGGAAAATGTCAACCTCATGCAAAGCTGCCACGAGCTGTTCATTTTCAGCCGCCGGTGCCCCGAGTGAATGGTGCGGCTTGTTTGCTTTAAAATGGAAGAGATGTTTTCATTGTTAGAGTTCCTTTGAAAGACAATAGCACCACCTAGTGGCCCTTGAAGAGGATGGTAGGATTAATTTTTTAGAACAGTGTCTGATGCACAATAAGTAACACTAAAAATTAAATTAGCACTTATTTATTTATATTGACTAATAGAGTAGTCAGATAATTAGTTCAATCAGCTGATCCATAATATATACTTTACATGTAAATTGGTTGTCAGATGTTATGCTCATTTACAAAGATACCAGCCTCTGTTAACTACAGCACATGATAGAAATAAATACTTAGGTTGGTTATTCTAGATGAGATGTATGTTGATATTAATCACTTGTGTATTTTCAATGTATTTTCTCATTTAAAAATGTCCCTTCTGGTTTTTGTGTCTCTGTTCAGCTTACATGAAGAGGCGGCTGAGCTCCTTAAGTGACAACCATTCTGTGGACGTGGGTTTAGTGGGGCCCGACTACATCCAGGGCTCCCAGAGCCCTGTACATCAGCACCTGAAGAAGGCCAGAGTGGTGTTGGGCCCCGAGGAGAAGGAGGCCCTGAAAAGGGCCTACCAGGAGAAGCCCTATCCATCCCCCAAAACCATTGAGGAGCTGGCCTCCCAGCTCAACCTGAAGACCAGTACTGTCATTAACTGGTTCCATAATTACAGGTCAGCACTTGGAAAAGAGACTCTTGAATACTGACCATTGCCTTTAAGTGTTCACAAGCTGTTCTTAAAGGACATTTGTTTTATTGCATTTATTGGTTTGCACTTCATATTGCTATCTGTGTAGAAGTTAATTCTCTAGAAAGGATTTTGCATTTGTATCCTAGATAGTTTTGTGTTGTTAAATACATAAGCATTGTCTAGGGAAGTGCTTTAGATCCTGCCCTGTTCTCATAAGTCAGTGCACTCATACAATATTTTGAGATCACTCAAATGCAAGATGTGTAGCGTCTGACAAATTTTAATTTCAGGATTTGGCTGAACTCGTGTGTTTCTGCCAGGTCACGTATCCGGCGAGAGCTCTTCATAGAGGAGATCCAGGCAGCTGGAGGGTTGGGGCCTGGCAGCGAGGGGGGCTCCCCTTCCCTCCGCGGGTCCAAATCAGGAGAGGGGGACAGCTGTGACGGGACAGAATCTGAAGGCA
Organism: Myoxocephalus aenaeus; assembly: GCA_038501785.1. Classification (NCBI taxonomy): domain Eukaryota; kingdom Metazoa; phylum Chordata; class Actinopteri; order Perciformes; family Cottidae; genus Myoxocephalus; species Myoxocephalus aenaeus. The sequence continues at coordinate 128,782 of JBAMJR010000090.1, forward strand.
CAGTGGAGACGCGCCAGGGACTGGGCCTCGGTCTGGAGGATCACAGAGGAGCATGCAAAGACGACATGGAGGTGGAGTCTGAGGCAGGGGGCTCTAATAACTCCCCTGACCAGTTTGACTGCACCACCTCTGGCTTTGTCGGGCCAGGCTCCAGCTGTGGACAGGGTGGACTGGGGCTCTTCAGCCTCACAGAGGCATCCTCCAGTGGCTCTGCCTCTAGTACTCACATCCCAGCCTCTGGCCCTGCCAGAAACCCCAGGGACAACAATCTGCGCAAGAAGAAAGCAGCCAATCTCAATAACATCATCCACAGGCTGGAGAAGGCTGCCAGCAAAGAGGATCCCTCAGAGTGGGAGTTCTAGTTCCCCCTGACCATCCTTCATCCCTCTTGTCTCATAACCTCACGACCTCTAACCTTGGACCCCTCCTGCTCTGTTCCAGTTGGAGAGTGGACACAGCCAAAGTCAAGCTCAGCAGCCATTTTTATTACATAGAAGCTTTCTGAAAAGAGGAAAGAAACAAAGAGTGGTTGGCAAAACCCTTAAAAAGAAGATTTACTGAAATCCTAGAAGAACAAAATAAGAGAACGTACGTGTCTCTCTGTTTTTTTTAAAACTGAGTTTTGTTTTTGTACTGAGAAAAGCACTTAGCCGTCCTGCTGGCCTCCGGCCCTGCTGTACCTCCCCTATCACCAGCCACTGGTGCACCAGACTGGTTAGTCCTGAGCTGGGGTCTGACCCACAGCTGGGGTTGAAACCTGGACTCAGTAACACAGGCAAGGCCTGACACAGCAGCTGTCACAGTGATAGACACTGATAGGTTATAGATAGAGACAGGAACTCTCTTACAAGAACTCTCACTTTCTTAAAGGAGATTTTTTCCGCTCTTCTTCTCACCTCCCAAGTGTCCACAAACCTCCCCTCACTCAGTGAGACGCCTCATTTTTCACACTGTAGAGTGACTGTTACAAACCCTTTGCCTTTTTCACTCACTGCGTGTGTGTGTGTGTGTGTGTGTGCGTGTGTGTATGTTAGGGGTTGTGTCAGTGTGCACCTATTTGTGTGTGTATACACACCTAAAAATGATGTGTATATGTGTGTGTGTTCTCTTCTCAATGGCAGCATGTTTTCTTTTTAATCTCACTCCTACACTCTTAAGAGGGTAGTGGAAGGCCTGCCGGCTGAGCTGCCATGGTTACTGATGTAAGAGAGATGAACTTTGACCTGTTGTGTCCCATATCCTATCCTGCTGACAGCCATGTGATGGCCAGGAGGATTTCTAAATCCTCACAAACACACGCACTCATCTGAAGAGGAAGGATGGAAGGAACCCCTTTTGCCTCCTTTAAAAACCTTCTTTACGGATGAAGGATGATCTCTTCATTTTGATATTGCAATTCGGTTGCCAATAAGAGATTGCACAGTCTATTGACTCTAAAGAGTACAAAATAGGGAATTTTAAGGAAGCATTTTCGATTAGTACAAAACAAGAACAGAAAATAAGAGAATAAAATGTTGCTGTTTGAAAAAAACACAAAAAAAGAAAAAGTTGAAATGGAATAATGTTGCGTTGTTGAAATACGATACAATGACTTCACGTAGTACTGTAGCTGTCTGACATGCCGATGCGATACATGTCTTGTTGTTTTAGTTTGTGCACGTCACAGCTTTCACCCAGCACTGGACCTGCTGGGGGTGTCTGCGCCACTGACAAATTCTCTCTATTCACAAACTCACGTTTTTATAGGCCAAATCAGGAAGAGTGTGTGTGCGTGTGTGTGCGTGTGTGTGCGTGTGTGTGTGTGTGTGTGTGTGTGTGTCTTGTGTGCGTTTGTATTTCCCTGCATGTAAGTCAGGGTCGAGGTCAATTCACTCAGAATAAAATTTACAAAGTAGATAATCAATAATGAAATTCTTGACTGAAAGAAGAAAAAAAAAAGGGTTTTAGCGAATGAATTTCAGCGTAGAGTACGAGATGTCTGTACTTTGTGTTGATTGCTGTCAAAGTGAATTCTCCCCAACCCGCGTGTGAGTAGTCACCACTCCTCCAGTCTGTCCTGTATCCAGGGATGTTTTGCATTGAAATTTACTGTATACACTACAAATTATAAGGCATATCACCTCCTCCCTGTCCCACACAAGCCCTCAGTGCCTGTCAGCCTACTGCCTCCCCTTTGTGTGTGTGTGTGTGTGTGTGTGTGTGCGTTTGCATGGGTGCATGTACACACATGCCTGTCAATACATGCGTGTGCACTAGTGCGTGCGATTGAGGAGTTCAGTGTTTCCAATGAGTGGGGTCATATTTCGTATCTACTTGCACACACTACTAGTGCACAACTGACACCCTTCTTTAAGCTGTTTGATGCGTTACCATTACATTAATCTTCTCACAAAGTAGTGTAATACTATGATTTACTGTAGCTTGGTTTTATTGCTATTTTGCATTTATAGTTTGGTTTTTATTCTGCTTATTTATAGGTGCTGTATTTTTCATTTAATGTCTTATCATTTGAGTTGTCTATTTTTTAAGGGATTATACTGTTCCTGAGGGCAAGTAACATTTTTATTAGACGTATAGACTGCCGGCAGTATTGGTTAATATTTACAAAGATGTACTAGTTCTCATTTGTTTGTATATTCATGAATCCTAAAGTTTAGTGTCATTTCAATAGCTTTGAAAAAAGAAATGTGTTTGCTACAGTTCATGCTCCCGTAAGCATTAAGCTTTCACCACAACAGTTATGCTCTTAAATTGCTAGCTAGAGAATCAAAGTACATATCAACTTCAGCGAACATACGATAGCATATCTCTTTTCCTCTTTTCTATCCTCCGATAATGTTTTTTTCCGGCTGTTTCTTGGGCAAGCCCGACACTACCGCTCGGCAGGGCATGCAGCTTTCTTTAGATAGAGGTCGCCCACTCGGTAATCACCTTAACATCATTTACTCTTTGTCAAATAGGTCAAATGCAATTACCTAAACTTGAAAACACAAGTTAACTTGAAAGAGGTCATATCTGCCAAATTGAGATTAGAGAAGTGTACCAGCTAGCAGGGGGTGCTACGTCAGATTGAACAGATAATAATAGCCAGCCTATGATTATGCAGAATATATATTGCAGTCCGTAACAAAGCACTTATTGGGATCTTTTTTGAAGACTTACCTGGGACAGGGTCTGTAAACACTACAACAGAGTACGATCCCGGGATCCTGGGAAATGTATGCCTTTTTTTTAAAAAGTGGTTGTGAACCAAGCACAGACTCTTCTCTGCATCCTAACACTAAAGTAAAAACACAAGATAGCTGTGTTCTACATTATAAACTGTATTCTTATACAGTCGCCCCACATTTCAAACCACAGATACCCGTGTGACTGAAAGGGCCGTCGTCCTGTAAAGTTGTAGATATTATGAGCAAACTCCTGTTTTGGTTTCTATCCAAAGTCTCCTCAGTCCATCCTTAAGCCTCCCCTTTCCCTGAATCTGCTTCCAGATATAGTCGCCGCCTGTCAAAAGATACAGATAACCTCATTGTACTGCATTTAGATGCATTATTTAAAATTGGATTTTCTGGTGTATCTAATAATTGTAAAATCCCTCAAACATTGGCGATTCCTGTGGACGACTGATGTGAAACATCCGTCTTCTGCAGATTACTGAAGGCTTATTGCTTTCTGTTGGACTGCTTGGACCGGACAACCACAGTGTGTTTAATGGTGATGAATAGCTGCTGTAAAGAATATAAGCACTTAACCCATTTGCCATGTTATAGCCACATCCATCAACTCACCGTAACCATGTGAGATCATCAGATTTGTGCCTTTAACTGCCAAGCAGGGCACCAAACTAGTGATGTCATTAGACGTAGACTATTTCACCAGATTTGTTCATAATATATCTCACATCTTGACCCAAATTTATTTCTCATACACTTCATATTGGTACTTTAAAGTCAACTTTTCTCAGCTCTCTGGCGAGGGTTGTATATAATTCCTGGAGTGCAGTGAAAGAGTAGAAGGAGAACATGAGCTTGTGTATTCTAATGACTGACCTATTTCAGACCGTTGTTTTCCCACAATGCATTTCTTACGTTGTACATAACCTTATCTAGCAGCGAAAGGCCAGAGCATTGAATGAAGGAGGAAGCATGCAGAAACAGCGTACACTGTAATAACACTGAATTTATTCATAGGGCATTTTGTATTTTTCTGTTTGTGTCAGGTTTGCTGTGACATTAATAATGGCACTACAGGTATTGATAATGACGTGTGCCAATTCTAATGGTTATTTGGAAAAGAGACATGTAAATACAGTCGATCAAGTAGCTATGGATTCACTATTGTCACAGGATGCTTTTGTTTGAAGGCAGGAGGAGAGAAGGGACGATTCAGGACTTTTCCATGATCCACAGATATTTTTCTACAAATTTAAATCAGATGATTCTATACACTGTTGAATAACATTGTAAAGGTGTAACAGATGCTGTATATCATATCATGTTTTCTGAAGTCGTAAAGCTTTACTGTATGATCTGTTGAAGTAGTGGTTATTCATTTGACATGTTAGTTGTAATGGAAGCCTGAACAGCAGCACTGGTCACCATATTCAGGAAAAAAAGAAAGAAAGAAAGAAAAACCTCAGATGTTTTTTGTAATACTTTTAGAATATATCTTATGAAGTGGGTTTTGTAAGGAAACACTTTCCGAATCAGTGGTGCTGTATGCATAGCACACTCAGTAATACATACACACATAGTACAGCACACCACACTCATCCTTTAAACCCCTCCACTGTACTCGCGTGCTTTTGTTTTCCGTTTTTACGCTCCCCTCACATTGGCTCCAGCTAACTTTTAAGTCTTAAACCATTTCCTCTTATTTCTTCAGCATTTCATGCTTAACTCTAGAATTCTTAACACCCAGAGATAAACTCTGGAGCGATACACATTTCAGTGAATGCTCACAAGATTTAAAAGAGGAAGCAAAAAGCCAAATAGTGAAGTAGTTCTCCACCTCTGTTGAAAGGTTGCTGACAGTTTTCTGAATGTTGCTACCTTCAGTTCACCCTTAGCTTCACACAGTTTAGTCTGACAACCAAATGACCTGGAGACCTTCACCCCGCTCCTTTTGGAAAGCTTTAAGATGCTTGTTGAGGCTTTAGCGAGTTCAGAGTTGTTTTTAGATGATTTTTTTTTCCAACCTTGTCATCAACAATGTGGAAGTAATAATTTTCATAACTTCTCCCACTGCCTATTTTGTGTGTGTGTGTGTGTGTGTGTGTGTGTGCGCGTACATGTGTGTTGTAGTACAAAAGGCTGCATGACTGTAAAGGGATGGTTAAGATGTTTTTTGAAAGTTGTTTCCCTAGCACTTCTGTCACTCCTGAGATGCTTTATTCTCCTTTTGGGGTCTCCCTCCCTTTCGTTTTTCCTCATGTATCATTGTTTCTTTATCTTTCTATTTACTAAACGTATCATGTTGTTTGTTCTCAGCACTGTAAAACAGTCCCTTCTACAACATTGAAAAGCAATATCACTGTATGAAACGTTCACAATGTATTTGTTATGATTGACATTTGATTCATCATCATTATTATTCACATGCACCCTAGGTGTGATAATTGAAGTAAATCTCTTTTATACAAATACTAAGAGTGTGCTGTGGTAGTTTTTTGTTTTGCTTTTTTTTGCGTTGCCAAAAATCTTGATGAAAATGTTCCTTGTGAAACACATGGATGGTGAAATAAGTATTCTCAGAGAAAGATCTGTTAGAAAGCCAGGGAAGGTGTGTAGCAAGTAACCTTAAAGGGGTTCAGTCATGTTGGGGATATTGGACTGCTTCTGCCATTTACACTCTCCACAGGTGAGTTATTTTGGGAACTATAAATACAACCTAGAGACGAACCTGAACACACATTAATCTACCGATCATCTTCCCTCTCCGCCCTCAACAGGCCGTTATGCAGAGCTGCAGGTGGAGTTTTCAGCTGCCGTGCAGACCAGCGCAGAGCAGAAGGCGCTCATCCTGAAGCTGGAACACGACCTGAGCACCGTGCAGGCCATGTCCTCCCTGCAGCGCCCCGACGCGGACGGGTCGGAGGTCACCAACATGGAGAACATCCCGGATCCGATCAAAGAGGCCTCTGCTATGTTTACTGGTATGTTCCCTTAAAAGGTTCCTTTAGAGCAGCGGTCCCCGGTCTTCACGGTGTGGGCGAAAAATATGACGTCATAAATATGACGTAAATGATACGACCGACATAAAGACAATTATAAAGATACAACTCACCATTACGCTGCATTAGTGGAGCCCTGAGCGCGTCTCGACGTGTGTTCATGTCCAGTCTACTGACTTAAACCTTTATGTCACTCTGTCACTTCATTAAAACGCTTCACAGAGACAGGATGTGGAAATGGAGGCACGATCTCAGTAACTCTGCCTTGATTTTAATCCAGAACACCGAGTTGAAACGGACTTTTAAGTTTCATTTTTGGGGAAACGTATCACGTAACCTCTTGACATGTCAAGATGTTATGTTTGAGGCTACGCACAGACGGATGTATTTTTTTTCTAAATAAAACATTTTTCCGACCTTTTTTTCTTCTTCTTTTTTCATAAATTCTTTCTCTGCGGCCCGGTACCAAGGGACCCACGGCCCGGTACCAAGGGACCCACGGCCCGGTACCGGGCCGCGGCCCGGGGGTTGGGGACCGCTGATCTAAAGGACTGTTCAAAGAATATTGGAGCAGTGTTTTCTTTGGGTCCTCCCTTTGATGAAGAAAAGTGCAATAACACCCCACAGAATATCTTGAAGCGATATAGCACTTTTGAATTGGTAGAATTAAGAGCACACTGAGTTTAAGGCGAAGGCCTTTCTCCCAAACAGCCGCTGTGCGTCATGAAGGTTCTTAAAGCCTTGGGATGAGCAAGTTTACACTCAAGCTAAAACATTTTTTTGTGTGTAATCGCGTCTAGTGAGGAATGGTGTGCTTCTTAAAGAGATCAATCCCCCTCAAACCTTTTAGCTTAAAGGCAAAATATCATGAAAAAAAGAATCCTGAAAAGGATTGTATGACTTTTTTTTAAACTTTAAATATAAAATGGTCTCCCTCTTTGTCAACTAAGACTGACTCTTTTGAATTAATTTATCTTTGAGTCTTTGAGGTGAGAGCCTGTGAATGTGAACCTGAGGCGCTGCAGAGCGCTGTCTGTTTGAAAACGGCAAACTAGCATTATCAGAGTCTGTCCTTTCATCTGACGAGTTTTGAGGAGTTCACTAGAGTTTGATGGACTCAGCCCGTCTGCAAATAAGAGATATCAGCATCCAGAAACTATAGTTAAAATTACCCATTTTAACAATATTGTTAAGTGTATTTCTTTAATCTGTGTAACCTCCAGGTTTAGGCATGGGCCTCAATCCTGAGCTTCCTCAGGGCCAGATGGACTCTCTGCTCTCCATCATCTCCAGCCAGAGGGAGAGGTTTCGCTCCCGCAATCAGGAGCTGGAAGCTGTGAGTCACGATCTCACACACACACATACACACACACACACACACACACACACACACACACACACACACACACCCTCACCCTCCCTGTATTCCTGTGTATTTCTCTCTAGGAGAACTAATTCATATCAACGGTTTGCTTCCTCTGCCCCTGCAGGAGAATCGCTCCACGCAGCAGACCATGCAGGCGCTGCAGAACGAACTGGACAGCCTGAGAGCCGACAACATCAAACTCTACGAGAAAATCAAATTCCTGCAGAGCTACCCTGGCAGAGTGCGTGTGTGTGTGTGTGTGTGCATGAATGAATGAATGAATGTGACGTTCTTGTTTCTAATATGTTGTTAATTTGCTGTAGGCTGGCGGTAGTGACGACACTGTGATGCGCTACTCCTCCCAGTACGAGGAGAGACTTGATCCATTTGCTTCCTTCAGCAAGAAGGTACAAGACTCTTCTCTTAAACTCTCTAAAACCACCTCTTGTCCGTTTTAGTTATTTACTGTAATAGTTTCTTCCTCTGATATTTGACAACTGACCGAACGTGGATGACAGGACGCCATGTTTGTTCCACAGCTGCAATAGAGCTTCATTTGGGTTCGTTCCCACAGAATCAAAAGGTTAACTTCTTATTTGTAGATTTTGTACCGACGTTGTGAATTGAGGACGGCGACGACCCAAAAAGCTCTAAAGTCTCACTAGTGCCATTTATATTGTTGTAACACAATTGATGATGATGATGGGATGGAAGCAACCCGCCTGTCTGATATGTGTGTGTGTGTGTGTATCTATCTATCTATCTATCTATCTATCTATCTATCTATACACACACACACATATACACACACACTTTTTTTTGTACGGGGCTTTGTTGAAGTTCATTCTGGGGAATGTAGGAGCAGAATTTGAGGTTGATAAGGCACTGAAACAAATGATATATTCTATGAAGGGAAATTACTACACCTCCTTACTCAAAATATCTCCCTGAAGCAAACGCCCCAGACTGTAAACACATCTGGAATTGTAATTTATAACTTTAATATTACTTGTGTGAGACACCAAACTTGATCTACATGGATTCACACCTTTTTGTTGAAGCGCACTACTTTGTGTTTGCAGGAGCGTCAGCGCCGATACCTGAGCTTAAGCCCCTGGGATAAAGCAACTCTGAGCCTCGTAAGCACACACACACACACACACACACACACACACACACACACACACACACACACACACACACACACACACACACACACACACACCCCTTGTGTATGTTGTTGTATGTTCTATATATTGACTAATGCACTGTGTTTGTGTCTCTCAGGGTCGCGTGATTCTCTCCAACAAGATGGCCAGGACTATTGCGTTCTTCTACACTTTGTTCCTGCATTGTTTGGTCTTCCTGGTGGGCCTCCTTCAACCCCTGATGCAGTCTTCTGATGCAACATTAATGGCTCATCGGCTTCAGTGTTTTTAATCTCTCGATTGCTTCCTCTCTTTTTTTCCAGGTGCTGTACAAGACCGCCTGGAGCGAGAGTATCGGCAGAGATTGCGCCGCTTTCTGTGCTAAAAAGTGAGTTTGCTCATCGGGCCGCTTGAATATTTATAATGTCACGTATGAATTGCCATTTTGATCACATTAGCAAGTACCTGATGTCATTTTGTTCTATCTCACTTCAGGTACTCTGACCACCTCCACCGTTTCCATGAGACCGACCAAAACCTGTAAGCGGGTTCAACATCCAGCAGCATGCTTGTCCCGCATCAAGGTTTCCTCACCATGCTCCTCATGCGGACGGCGCCTCACCTTTTGTTTCTGCAGTAATACAAATACCCACTAGGGGGCGGTGTAGGGCTGTAAACTGTAAATCAAAAGGTTGATAGATTCAAAGATGGGTTCTTCTTCCTTTCATTTCCTGATTTTTGATCTTTAACAAGTTGCTATTAATATATAATTCCAGCAAAATGATAATTTAAGGTTCCTTCTTATACTTAGTAAAGATAATACTGGGAACCAATTATGCATCATTATATTATTAATCTGTTAATCTGTTCCAGTGTAGAGCAAAAGTTTGAATTTAAGATTATGTTTATCTTGTACCAAAGGGACCGCAACGCCCGGGTTGTGTTGTGTGTTGTTTTTTTTCTGGGTTAAATTGGAATTTAGAGTAATTTGAGAATTAAATCAATAAAGACAAAGCTGATTTATGATTGTAGGTAATATGGTTAACGTTATAATTCATGTTTTATATGAGGAGTGTATGGGGGTGGAACAATATATACAGGAGTTAAGTAGGGCAAATCTAAGTTTGACTAATATGATTGATTAAGCATAGCTTTTAAGGACATCACCTTGTTAATGTTATTTGTCTTTCAGAGATTAAGAAATTAGGGTTTGCAGCAGTAATACACTAATGGTTTATTCTTCTCACAGAGTACTGTGCATGTTTACCTGCTTACTTCTTTTCTGACTGGCATTGCAGATATATTCCAAATAAAGGTTACGGAGTATCTTGTCTTGCATCATTTTATTTTACGATGTTGTCTTTCTAAGATGTGTGCAATAGTGAAGATCGCACGATATCGAATGGCTCATATGAGTCCTCACACAGAATCTATTAATGAGAATAGTTTTTTTTTTTAGTTTTTTTAAGTAAGGTCGTTTCGGGATCTCCAGATATTCCGTAGTTTTCTCATGAAAAGACAAAAACCAAGAATGAATTCATCCTGAACCGGAGGGTTTGGTGGGGGGCAACTATCTACCTGGTGGGCAGGAAGAAGTTCTCACCTCTGATGGTCTGATTTCAGCCCACTGTCATTCCTAACCATCCGGCCTCGCCCTGTCGATGGCTGATGATGATGATGATGATGATGATGATGATGATGATGATGAAGCATTTTGAACAGACGTGGACATAAACTGCAACTTGACCGGTTGGTGGAAACCTACGGCCGTGAGGTGGTAATGACAGTTTTAGGAAATTACTGAGCCTTTTTAAAATAATGAATGTGTATAGTGAAAACCCATTGTTGCAGGTGTCTCTTCAGTAGGAATGACTGGGCGGAGACAGACAGGCCGGGGGAGTCACAGTTAATGCACTATTAGTTTGAGTCTTTGCATGGGATTATTTGACGATAAGAAAAAGATTTCACATGGAAGGTCTGATGAACTGAAACAAGAGGAAGACGTCTGCTCTGAAACACTGAATAGTGCTGATCGCTGGTTCGAGCCTCGGCAGATTTGAGTTTGACTGAGAGGCTGCATCTTTCATGAGGCCTCCGCTTGAAGATCCCCTCAGCTCACAGCCATTAAAGAGTAACGCGACAGGCCGACCACACACACACACACACACTTCACTCTGCCTGCTATCTTAAGCCCCTTTTTGCTTATCAATCAGAGCAGACTGAGCTATCTCAGCACAATTACAGCCTCATTCTTCTGGCCGCAGCAGCATTCACCTTTAACCCCAAACCTTGGATTTACATACACTTTTTTTTAAGATTTTTTTACTTTGTCTCCTTTCGCGGGTCTCCATCTTTCTTTCCTTCACATCCTTTTGCTCGGCTTCTCCAGCTGTCCATCGACAGATCCATAAATATTAACAACCTCCATCTGTGGAATAACAAAAGTCTTAAGTAAGCCTAATGGCCTGAGGTTATTTTTACTGCAGTGGACGTTTCCCTTCACGTGGACTGATCTTATTTATTTTGAGACCGATGTCATCCTGCAAACTACCGGTTATGTAGGAGCGTAAAGAGAAGATATTAGATTATTCCAATCTTTGTTTTTATAGTTTTATAGTTTTTATTTCCGTTATGGGCTCAGCAGAGGGCAGTAAAGTAATGCTTTATTACGAATATGAATTATTTAGCTGACTCTTCTGACTGCTTGCAGCTTCTTTCTGCTTCGCGCTATTTGTTTTAACTTTTGTGTTTAGCCACATATATTTCTTAATGGGACATTTCTGTGAACACATTTGCTGTTGTCTTTCTGGAGCATCAGCCCCGATGGCGGCTTTAGATGGAAGCAAGGAGCTTTTCACAGGAGAACAATATTCTTTATAGGCAATAGATTTTGTTTATCAAAAAGGATGTTGTCTAACACAACCGAAAAATACAAAACCACCACGGCAATTGTCATTATTCGGTAGCACTTTATAATAAGTGCACACTATTTAGCATTAGTAAAGCATAAATAAACAGTGAATTCATCATTTATAAAGCATTATTCCAACATGAATACTCATTAGTAACTCATTCATAAACACAGTTATAAATGTTTCATTCTTGATTAATAAGCTTGTGTTTCATACTTTATAAATGATGGATTCCCCATTTGTAAATGAAGTATTCATGACTTGTAGATGATTAATAAGATCATTTGTAAGGTGTTAGTAAATGATAAGAAAAATGCTGCAATTCATGATTAATTCAGTAGTTACTACTCTAAGTATGTAAGTAAGTTAAGTATTTGTGAAGCATGTTCTGTGACTTAATCTAAAGTGACAACTATGCTTCACAAAGCATTCATAAATGTCATGATGAATTCAGTAGTTACTACTCATTAGTTAAGTACTAACTAGTACTGTGACCTAATCTAAAGTGAGGACAAAGCATTTATAAGCAGAGCCTCAAAGCTAGCAGAAGTCTGTTATCTTCTCAACACAAAGTGATAAAGAACATTAATATGATGGTGCTGCCCGTCAGTGGAACGAGTATTCCATAGTTTGTTTGCACATAGCTACACATTATTGATTATGCTAACTATGGCTAGCTCGTTAGCCTGCTAGCTAGCCAGCAAGCAAGCTCGTCACTGGCACGCGCCACCAATCCAGGTGACAGTGAGATACTCGTCATCAATCATTTGTACCAGCAAACAGAAACATGCCACCACGTGCTGCTGATGGAAAACATCAACTGCCTGGCGCGAGTCACGGGCTGGAGGTGGCACGTCATCAACGTGGGACAGGGACGCGTGTTTATACTCTAGGAGGACCCGTCCCACGTTGATGACGTGTCACCTCCAGTCTGTGTTTACTAATGAGTATTCATGTTGGAATAATGCTTTATAAATGATTAATTCATTGTTCTTTACTAATGCTAAATACTGTGCACTTATTATAACGTGCTAACCATTATTCTATATAATAAGATATAAAAGCTCCATGTTTTTTTTATTATTATTTATAGAGACGGGTAAAGCTTTCTGGACTCCTTGTGGTGCTGACACTAATGCATTGCTTTAAAGACTGCTTTAAACATTAATACGATAATTTAGACTATAATGTACGGGGTTGACAGAACAGTTAACAAAATGGTTTTACTATATATATATATATATATATATATATATATATATATATATATATATATATATATATATATAATTCTCTTTAAAAGTTCAACAGTTTGGTTCATGGCAGGTAAAATAATAAGCAGCTTAATTTGGATCACAAACAAACATCCCAAACATCTTACATGTACAATGAATACACAGAGAGAAGCAGTGCATTATCACCAAAAGACCGGACCCATAGAATATTTGGCATCTTTCGCTTCATGACGATTATTAATATTGTTAGTGAATTTTTCAGTTTGCTCAGTTTTGAGTGGCGCTGCAGATAAATCCTAGTGAGAGAGGAGTTATGTAAACACTTCATATGAATCCTGCTTTAGAGTCATATTTTTTTCTCCCAGACATCTCCAACCATTCAGAGGCGTCCTCTTCATTCATTTCTCTGTAGTTGTGAACATTTCATTCATTGCATTCATAGACCAACACACCATTCAGGATGTTTCTTCTTTGTGTTGCTAAGTAGCTCAGACCATAAAGTAAGGTGTGTGTGTGTGTGTGTGTGTGTGTGTGTGTGTGTGTGTGTGTGTGTGTGGGCCTGGGCCTGGGCTTGTTTGTGAGGTGTCATTCATTTTATTTTGGATAAATCATTCTGTCACAATCCCCTTTGGAAATGCTTCTGTTTCGTCCGTTCCACTGTCCGCATGCAGTCACTCCCCCCCCCTCCCCCCCCCCCCCCCCCCCTCTTCACCCTCCCCCCACCCTCCTCTTCATCACCCTCCCCCCATGGGTGTTGCCATGGAAACAGGCCTCCTCTGTCAGGTGGCTCCATGCTGAATGCTCCCCTGCGCTCTGATTTGCTCTGACATCGTCTGGCTGAATCACTCGGCCACGTGATCCCGGATCAGCTTCTCCGGATGCTGAATATGAAGCCGGTCCCCCCCCCCCCCCTCTCTCTCTCTCTCTCTCTCTCTCTCTCTCTCTCTCTCTCTCTCTCTCTCTCTCTCTCTCATGACCCCCACATGCCTTCCTGGCGATAGGAAGTGACGGGTAGATTTAGATCTCGTTGATTCACAGACAAAAGACTCATTGCAATGAAAACACACGATTAACATATTAAAATGATATAAATCACAATTCTAAATGAATTAACCTTGTTGTGAATGTCCATTTATCAGCTTGATGCTTAATGACTAACTCATTTTAATAGAATAGTTTATAAACAACACATCGATTCTGTTTGGAGCCTCAGAGAAAATACTACATTTCCATAAGCTCTACTTAATATCAGTTGACCCGACGTTTTAAGTACATTTTTATATTCCTCATGTTGGAGATTGTTCACAAGAGAACAAACAAACAAAAAGGAAATATATATATATATATATATATATATATATATATATATATATATATATATATATATATATATATATTTTGTTCATGCTTGGCCCACAGGACTTCTAGAAAATGTTATTTTCTTATTTTGTGTCATAACAATGCTTTATGACCATCTTGTCCCTTTCATCAAATGTACAAGCTCAGGGTTAATATTCAATACATGTTGGGTTTTAATAACATCAGAGGAACAAAAAGATAGAAATATTCACACCCATAAGTAAAAGTGGCAAAACCACAATATAGAACAACTTAAAATCCTGCATTATGCATTTACTGAAGTGAAAGTACAGACATATTAACATCAAATTGTACTTAAGCTATCAAAAGTACTCTTTCTGCAGTAAAATATCGCCTGCTATCTAATAATAAAGTGTCAATGTGTAACATATTAATGTTGTCTCTTTTTACTTAAATCACGGTTGGGGGGATAATCAATAACAGTATCATATTTTATAAAATAATCTAATTATTTTGTTTGTAAACTCTTAATCTGGTAACTGTAGCTGTAAGAGAAGAGTATTTCCCTGTAAAATGTGTATAAAGTCATACAGTCTAAAAACTGTATTTAATACAGGATTAGAAAGTTCCACCACTTTCTCTTATGTTTCCTGATGCACAACAAAGTTTGTGTGTGTTTATTTCCAGCGCAGGACTAACTGACGTGCTTTCCTTCCTGTTCGTGGCCCACATCGTGCATCATGTCCTGCCAGCTCAGCAGGTACAGTGTGACGCAGATCACACACCAACAACGCTTCACCGGGTCGTCTCAGGATCTCTGCAGTAATGTCATGTCGCCTCGGTTGAAGCGTTTGCAAGTGGAAGTTTGTGTGACTCAGCTGGCAGAAACAAAACACACACTCATACAAACAGGAAACACAGCTTGAGTGATGGAATATGGACTAAAGCAGGACTGGGGTACTACACCAAGTGATCAAGTGGCCCTGGGCCCCACACACCCTAAGGGCCACACACACCCTAAGGGCCACACACACCCTAAGGGCCCCACAGCCCCCGGTTCACTGCCTCTTTATAATAATTACATGAATTGATTTCATTTCTAACTCTTTTAGAGGGGTTCTGTGTCCAAATATAGTTTTAAGAGCTCAATTATCATAGTTCATATTGTGTTATAGTGTGTCCATAGCTGGCGTGTAAATTTAAAATGAAATGATTGGTTGTTTGTGCACTTAATACTCAGCAGCTTGTAGGTGACATGGTACACACACCATGCACAAAGGGTTAATGGGGGCCATGAACCAACACTGTCTCCTGAAGTACATTCCCATAGAATTAAACTGCATTGTTTTGAAAATGTATTTTCGTCACATTTTTAAAACACATAGGTACGCTGGCCAATAACAAACATGCAAGCACACAATCTTGGTTGATTACTTTGTAATGTGAATAAAGTATTTCTACTGTGCACCTCACGGTCGTTTCAACGAAACAAAATAAAAACAACGTTAAAAGAGCTGAAGATCCTTTTTCCTTTTGGTCTGAATCCAGGCTCAGTCCCTTTTCCAAAAGATAAATGTTTTATCGAAAAGGTGGCGAGGGAGTAGACATGCGCATCCCTTATGCATCATGGAAACAGAAGCTGTCAGGAACACTTTGTTTTCTTCCTCTTTTCACATCACTGCGCCTTTTAAATTCTTCCTTTTTTTATGTCTCTGCTCCTTCTCTGGCCGATAATTCAGCCTGTTGTCCATGAAGCTTCAGCTTTACAACATTTAAAAGCCTCCAACCATGAATTCATGCGTGCCGACTGGACATTCACACATTTCTACCAATGCAGGGTGCAGATATAAGTGTTGAATCGAAAGGCATCTCCAGAGGCAAGCCACGGTTCCTGTGTCCCTCAACAGTGAGGGGCAGTTCCTCATTAAAGCCTGCTGACACATTGATCCTCAAACAGCCTCTGGAGGCCAATCTCCATCTCAGCCACTTTAGATGCTTTTACAGGAAATCGGCTCAAAAACATCTCTTTCTTTCTCCGTTGTCTTTCCGGCTGTCTCACCTCTCTACAGTCTAAATGAGGTCTATATTTGACCTCCTGATCAATGACTCCCACCGAGTAGCAGTGCTACGTTATGGCTTCCTGCTCTGCCGTTGAACTGTGTGTCTGAAGGACTGAATACGGTGACCTTTAGGGGTGAGCTGCAGGAATGAAGAAGGAACAATGTGATAAGTTGATGGCTGAACAAGGGGATTTAGATGTGGAAATGAAGGGTCTAAAAAGCAGAGGTGACGTGGGAGAGACAGTGACTTGTCTGTGGATGACCCCCAACACCCCACCCCCCAAGGCTCTCGTTGATTCATCCTTCCGGCAGGAAGTGTGTGAGGATCAATAAGAATCGAGGCTCTCTGGAGAGAGGCGGTGAGAGAGCCCTCTTTTTGTTTCATTAAGCAGCGCCTCGCTCTCGTTTGAATCCAGACACACACTGATAATAAAAACAACGATGGCTCCTCCTCACTTCACCATTCTTGACTTAGAATTGGTCACCAGAAAAAATGCATAAGTATGTGACAGTTGTTGTAAATTATTCATCAGTATTTCACTAAACTGTGGCATCATTTTCAAAAGTCGTCAGAGTTCATCAGACCTTTATGGGACCTCTGGTTTGACCTGTTCCCACATTTAAGGGTTTGGGAATCCCCCGAGCGGCTTCCTGGTCTTAAAACACTTTAATCACATGCTTTTGTTTAATCATTCCTCTGCTGCTAATCATTACATGGTTACCAGCTGAGAACAGGATCACAGCCTGCAGAGCTGCTGATTCAAGAGGGAGCTCCCAGGTCTCCCACTACCAGCTGTCTGTGGCCGGACCGGGTTATTGTTTTAGTCCTTAACCCCACCAGTCAATCCTCCGGAAGTGGATTAGGAGTGAAGGTGTTCTCAGCTAGAGTCACTCAATGAGTGGTCAACATTACTGAGCCATGGGAGCGAGGTCAAACAACAAGTACACTAACGCTTTCAGTAATGCAGGATATTAGTGAGACATGAGTGTGTGTGTGTGTGTGTGTGTGTGGGGGGGGTGGGGGTGGGGCTGAAGCCTGCTATGAAAACAGATTATTTTTTATTTTCATGGCACTGTGTATCTGACTGAAGTGTGTATGCTGTGAGGAGGGGGTCAACGGTTGTATTTCTTCCATGCATTCATTCATTTACTAATACAGAGTCTCTCTCGCTCACAGGATCTGCGCATTGTGTTGGATATGACAACAATAAAAGGGCGTGGCTCCCTTCAAGGGCAGTCATCAGCGGCTGTTAAATAGCCGAGATCAGTGAAACACACGCACGCTGAAGGAAGCTGCGGTCAACGGACACACACACAGTGTTTGAGTGTGCCTTCAAAATAAAAGCCGCTAGAGGCACGTTAAACATGACTCGTGTTTTTATGGTCGCTTCATCTGGCTGAATGGCTCTCTGCTAGGTTCTCTTTAAAATGTCAACTTTTCAGGAACCAAGAATCAAAGTGCTTTTATTTGTGATCTCAGATCTCTATATCTATGTGAGTCCGTTTCAAAAGCCCAGGAGATGTTTCCTTTCATGCATGTCGTCCCTGACATGAAATTAAGACGTGAACATTCCCATGTAGCATGATACACAGAGCATAGATTAATCAGGCAAATCATTGCTATTGGGTCCACCCACACGTATATCTTCCTGTGCATTTTGTATGGACTCTTTTGTCACATTGCATAAGGACAGGGCCGTTTTCTATAAGGCAGCTTCAGACCCTCAGAAATCAACTCGTTGATGCTGGAATAACAACAACTCCGCCTGTTTCCAGACAGCTGAATCATCGCCTACATTTCTCATTTGTTCAGTAATTCAAGCGAAACGAAACAGAAACTGAATGAAATGACAAGTCAGTCTCAAGGGAACAGGGTAACAGTATGAGGTTTATGTGTGTCAGTGTGTGGTGTTTTCATTCAACACAACTTACTTTAAGATTCTATACAACAGCTTTAAAGCTTGATTATGATTCAGTTCCCCTCAACAACGGCCCACAAAATTAACTATTTATGCAGAATATGCTTCAGTTGATGTCGATAATAACCTAATAATAACTTATTTATATCGCACCTTTAGAAGCAGAGTTTACAAAGTGCTTTGACCGACAAAGCAGCAAAAGCAAGGCAATCAGAAAGCTCAACACGAAGCACAACAAAGCAAGACAAACTAAGATACAACAGGACGGTAATGCTTATGTTACAGGTCCCATCAGTAATGAAAGGAACCGATATTAAGCAGTAATCAAATCTCATGAATGTTTCCCATGATGTCATTTGGTAGTCAGGTGGTAGAGCGTCTTTAATGAACAAGCAATCAGATGAACATGCACACATATCAAAATGTGTCTCCAGGGAAATCTAGAATTCAACAACTTTGAAGTATAACATTTTCAATTATAAATGACTAATGACATGATATTTACTTTGATTTAAAGCGATCATCTCTTTGAATGAAACACATCTAGAAATCAACAAGCTGTAGTTATCTCCAGAACATTATGAAGAAATGAACTGTTGAGCAACAACGAAAGTAGCCGAGAGAGAGAGAGCCTCAGTAACCCAACTGCAATCAAATAACCTGTCGATTACTTTATTCTGAAAGTATAACCCGGAAGTGTGGTGTCTCTCTGGTTGTCTCCGGCTTGCCTCTGTGGACAGCAGAGCAAAGGCTCCAGCAGCACAGTGCGGAGAGCGGAGAGATGGAGGCAGAGCTGGCCGGCTGTGAGCGCGTATGAACCGGGGAGGAGACGAAGAGGAAGAGGGAATAAAAGCCATGTTTGATGCTGAATAGAAAACATCCTCTCAGAGACAGCAGCGGCATGAAACCCGTCCTGCATTGAGGTGAGAGCCGCTGCTGCGCGTTATTACTGCTTATTTAGCGCGTGTGGACCAGCTTGAATTGTGTGATGAGACATCTCGCAGAGCCTTTTCATGTGTCGAGAGGAAGAGGAAGAAAAGAGGCGCACCAACACACCTCCAGGTGAGGAGGAGAGGAGGCTGCTTCATCCTCATGCACATGCAGCCCCCCGCGGTGCATCCTGCGTGGAGAATCAGCGAACAAGTGCAATGGGCTCGTCTGTCGTTGAACACGCATCCTCCGTGGATGAGGCGATGGAAGAGGGTCGCGGTGTAGAAGGGGCTTTCCCGATAATCCTTTGAATAGCCTTGAGGGAGTAAAGTAAGTCACAGGACGGCTCAGGGGCCTGACGGGATGTGATCTGATGGGATGCACAGGCCCGCTTGAGATGATCCAAAATCCGCGTCCCGACTCGTGACTCCGCGTGCAGCCTCCAATTCATCCCCTGCGTCGTGGACCTGGAGCTGTCAGCCATTCAGCAGGAGGCTGCGGCCCATTCCCATTCATGAGGTCCGCTACGCAGCCTGCACGGCGACCCGCCGCGGGCTGCAGACAGGCTCTCTGGGCCCGCAGCAGGCCTGGCTCAGGCCTATTGACTTCCTCTCGTGTGTCTCTTTATTGGCTACACGAGACAGTAAATATGAAGCCTAATAAGCCTGATTACTGCAGGACTAGGCCTGCTATTACACCGGCCTTTACACCACGTATATAACACTCTGCTGCGTCTCTGGTTCTGTGTTGTGATATTATAGTCACCAAATCAAAGAACATTGTTTATTGTTTTTCTGTTTCTCTTTATTTTGCTTTCGCTTTCTCTTTCTCTTTCTCTTTCTCTTTCTATATATATATATATATATATATATATATATATATATATATATATATATATATATATATATATCTCAGAGATGTTGTTTTGTTGTGATATTTTAGCATCATCCTTCTAAATGTTTATTTTGTTTACAAAGATGCAATAGTATCTTCCCTAAAAGTGAAGCCTGAGGTTACCACCAGCTGCCTCAGCGTATACAGTATGCCATAAACTCTGTAGGTTGTACAGAAACATTGCATCATACCGTATAATGCGTGATATTCTGATAATACTCCTCTGACACTATGTTATGATTTTATAGTGACCTAAACAAAAGTACATATTCATAATTGTATTTATTTATTTCGCCTACATTATATATTGCATGGGGGGGACAGAATAACAAGAACACCCTATAATGCGATCTTATATAGCATACACATGTTATGGCCTTGACGTCAATGTGATGTCCTGATATTTGTCTTTTAAGGCCACGTTACGCCTCTGACACTATAACTATTTGGGGATGATGGTTGAACCTAAAAAAGCTGTTTGAAGATATCACCTTGGGCTCTGAGAACTTGTGAGGGGCATTTTTCAATGATGGCTGACAACTAATCATAAATCATGTACAAGCATAAATACACACAAACAATGAATTCACACCAAAAAATGTCTTTATATTTAAAATTTAGGGAAATAATTAACATACACAATCCATAGCTCGTCAACCAAATCCAACACATACTATGCCAACAAGTGCAAAAAGGCACGTTACATAGAGTCATAGATCCACCCTCAGTTTGATTATCAGGCTGTTTTTTGCATCACTGAATCAAAAAACATTCAAACCCATCTGTTCCAGTAACTGACACACTTGATGCTCACACAGGTTGTGCAGTGTTGCTCCTCCGCCAGAGGCCTGTGGTCATCTGTGAAATTAGTTAGACCCGGTGGGTGAGAGACAGGAAATGGCAGTCGGTGGCGGAATGTGCGTCTCCCACGCGCTGCGTCCTTTATCACTGGCTGCCATATGGATGCCTGAGCTCGCTCAATATTTACGTTGTCGCTGCTCGAGAGAAACCAGGAGAGAGAGAGAGAGAGAGAGAGAGAGAGAGAGAGGAGAGCCTGCTGCCACAGAGGACACGCTAATTAATGTGTTTATCTGCATGATGAGGCCCTGCTACTTATATTGTGAAGTGGTGAAAAACCCACAGGAAAACTGATCCGTTTGTTTGTGTCTCCATGTTCTCATTACATCTGGTTTATTATCACTGGTTGCATCTGTCTGTACACACACACACACACACACACACACACACACACACACACACACACACACACACACACACACACACACACACACACACACAGAGCTTTATGCAGCGGGTGTATCAGTGTCTGAATCAGGAGTGTCTACCTTTCATAATGAAGACACTCCTGTGTTACTTCAGGACTGATTCAAACTCTCCAGACAACATTCAGGTCGACGAGGTTATCAGGGGTCAGGTCAAAGTTCACTGACCGGCTGCTCTGAAGTGACCCGATCAAAATTAAGGAGAAAAAAAGGGGTTTATCACTGCTGACCCCTACTTCTGCGCTTCCTCCTACTGCCACGTCTGATCCCCTTCATCTCTGTCCGCCATTTCTATCTTGTGTTTTTCCTTTACGCTTTCTTTTTGTTCAGTGTTAAAGATGGTTTACAGTTTCCTTCTGTCTCTCTCTCTCTTTTGCTGGTCACACACACACACACACACACACACACACACACACACACACACACACACACACACACACACACACACACACGGTCACCTATGTTTGTGCTACAAATTTATGTTCTAGTTTTTCATGACTTTCGATATTTCTTGCAGTCCTGGTTGTTTATTTCAACAGAGCACAGACTTAAAAAGAGCTTGAGTAACCTTTCATATACATACCATACTTTAGTTTGGGTGAATTATGCGACAGTAATACAATAATAACACTAACATGGGTCAAAACAGCCCCTTGTGTTGGGTGTTTTTCTAAATGGTGAATGCATTTATCTCTTTACAGTTCAGCCTCTCATTCACACACACTCATCACCGATGACAGAGAGCTTCCCTGGAAGGTGCTAGGTAAAAAAATACTTTCATTAACAATTCATCTGCTGATTATTTTCTTTTCCAACTAAAGATTTGAAGTTTACTGTCATATGAGACAGCATATCCTCACCACTGAGAAGCTGAAAGTGTTTGGTATCGTTTCAGTTGTTCACACATTTACTGGTTCTATTTCCTCAAATGTGAGCAATGCTGCTTTTGAATGTCTTTGGTTATAAATAACTGACGTAAACACAAAATAATCACCACACCAATCAGACCTAATTACCAAAGTTGTTGCAAATAGGTCTGCAGCTATCGATGATTTTCATTATCGATTAATCCAGAGCCGACACATTTTCAAATGACTTGTTTTTTCTGATCAACATTTAAACATTTGAAAATATTCGATTTAGAATAATATAAAACAGAGTCCTTCCCTGTGAGGTTCTAGAAACAGAATTATTTATTTTAAATAATACTTCAACTATTAATTGATTATCAAAAGTATCTTTCTGACAAACTAACAATTGATTAATGGACAAATGCATGTGGGTTGTTCTGCTGCATGCTATATGACATTTCTTACATCCCTGAATGTCATCAATCCACATCTAGCTGCTGCTATATTTACATCTTATATAATAACACAAGATGAAGATGTTGTGTACGTACATAGCGGTACGATACTGAGTGTGCTGCTAGCTGTGTGCTGTGCTGTGGAGCAGGCTAATCTTAGAAAACATGGCAGGACCCAAACTCCCCGGGGGTGGGAGCACAACCTCACCAATCATCCACATCAGCCAATCACTGAGGGCGTGCTGCTGGCATGAAACTGCTCTCAGCAACGAGTGTGTTTGGATATAGGAGTCTGTTAAACTACATGTACAGTGTTTATCTGTCTGTGAGTGCACGGAGGTATGTGTACACACAGCTTTAAAAACACAAATCCTTGTACATCCGTTATGCTTGGCGTCATCGTTTCCTCAGTAGCTATACCCACAACACCCCAGATGCATCAGACATATGTCATTCTTGGCTCCGCACAGTTCTGTCCTGTGAGGGCCCCGCAAAGTACATGGAGTGGACGTATCTTTAAGATGTGTTCTGCAGGCTGCAGTTGATAGCTTCTCCCTGAACAGTAATATTACTTCCCTCTCCTCCACAGTGAGTTTACTGTTACAGACAGAACTCCCAACCATCTGACAGAGATATCAGCCGTGCTCCCCTGGGTACAGAAGCAGCAGCAGGAGGAGGAGGAGGCACAGTAGTGGTAGATTTTTTACAACATATAAGGAAGAGATACAGGAGGTAGGGGGGCTTTGTGACGTCTGAAGGATGGAGGTTAACATTTTTAGATTCCCCTCGACTCCCCTCAGTCTTGTTTTTTTTCTACTTGAGCTCCATCAATGGAGCTAAAAAAGGCCGAGGGGAGTCGTGGGGATGTGAGAGTCCACATGGTGCCTCCACTTCCCCTCGTCCTACAGTGTGTCTCCCCTCGTCTCCTCCACCTCCACATACTCACTGATTGTTTTAGCAGCTGGCCTACGTAAAAAAAACATGCCCGCCCCCAGTGGGGGAAAAAGATTCAGATCTTTTACTTAAGTAAAAGTACAAAAGCGACAATGTAAAAGGCCATCAACCACAATCCTACTTTTGTACAGAAGTATCAAGGATGACATGCATGCACTTAAAGAAGCTATAATTGATATTTGTGTGATAACAATGTGAAAGGGGTTGCTCGTAGTAATGAACGTAAAGAGAATTACCACCTGAATCAGAGCTCCTCTCGGCTTTACAGAGCTTCATAGTGAGTTTCAGCTCACTGTTTAGCCCACAACTTCACTGTTTTGGTACCCACTTGTGTTCAGCTTCAGCAGGCAGTTTCCCAGTGAAAAAGCCCTAAATACCCACTGTGCAGTATCCTACCTGCTCAACACCATACCGCAGACATACACAATTATAGAGGAGCATTTTGTGACAAAAGCCAAATATCTATCGGACCAGAGTGAAAAAGAGAGTAAATATAGGACTTTGATTGATCAGGTGGACAGAATGAATGTTACTGTTGCTTTGTAACTGCTGGGTGTGTACAGCAGCTAAGTAGTTAATAAGTTAAACTTGTAAACATAAAGAATAACTCAACGTCAGTATGAAAAGCAGCTCTCTGCTGCCACCTCTGGTTGAAGGTGTCCCAGCCTCACTGGTAGACACAGGTGTGGTCTGAAGTGTGTCACCACGCCCAACAGTGGGTTGTTGTCTTCAAGAGCTGTTCAAAACATGTTCATTGCAGGTAGTGAATATAAAGAGTACAAGTAAAATGTGTGATTGATAAATTACTACAGATGATATTATTTGATTGTAATAATGATGCATCAATGCGTATGCAGCGCTTTACTGCAGTAACGGCTTGATGACCAACTAGTATAAGTCCAGTGGTTCTCAACCAGGCTCCTCCGAAGAGTCACAATATGAATCTGTTCGGTTCGAAATGTTTTGACTTTTCTTTCATCTTTGCATTGTTATTATATATTGAGAACTTTTACTTAATTTGGGAATCTAAAAAGTAATTTAAAGTACTTTCCACCACTGCCCCCTCACTGGCCTTAACCAATCATGTGTTCCTCCTGTGTGCTTCAATCTGCTGAGCCTCAGAAAACCTTAATGCTGTCCACTTCCTCCAGCGTCTCATGGCTTAAGTTTCATGCTGACTCTGTGTGTGTGTGTGTGTGTGTGTGTGTGTGTGTGTGTGTGTGTGTGTGTGTGTTCTGCAAAGATCCTCATCTTTGCAGAAGCTACAGGAGAAACGCAGCTCACTGTGTGTTGTTGTTTTTCTGCTGAATGAGTGGAAAGTTGGCTCAGTGCAGGTTTTTAAATAGCTGAATGGGTATTGACTTCCTCGCAGCACACACACACACACACACACACACACACACACACACACACACACACACACACACACACACACACACACACACACACACACACTTCAACGCTGGCACACACCCGAGATCGGGAGCGGGCTCATTATTATGACGATACTCTATCTGGTTCGCAGTCTAGTTTACACATCTGGTGTAACTTGGAGGAATGAATGGATGTTTGGATGAATGAAGTGTTGGATTCATGAATGAAAGTGGAAAGTGATTTTAATTTGATCAACTCTGTTCCACTTTCTAATAACTCCATAGTTATGTTGAGTTGTAACTAACGACTTTATTAGTGATATTTAAAACATTTACTTGAGGAGTTATAAGCCATTGTAAGAACACATTTTAAGTTGCCAACAATTGCTTTAGTTGATGTTTCTTCTTTTTATTTTGTAATAAATCAGATATAAATGTTATCTTTTTAATGCGCCATAAAACCACAGTACCGTTGTGCCTCCAATCAAAACAAAACCCACTTCTGCACAGTAGATGAAATAAGTATTGGCACTTTGTATTCCTCTGGGACATTCACACATTTATTTTGCTGTTCTTTTCATTATTGTTCTCTAAGCCCACCCTTTCCTCTCCTTTCTAGTGTCTGTATCCGTCAGAGCATTTCTCTGAAATTCTGACACCGGGATACAAGATGGTCTTTCAAAGAGCTGGGACTCTGGTGTACTTCCCCTTCTCATTATCCTCTCTCTGATCTGGCATGTTGTTTCTTTCAGATCTGCGGGAGGATTGAAAGAGTGAGATTTGAGATTGGCTTGAAGTTAAATGTGTGTCAGACTTCTTTTTTTTTTTCTTCGTAATCCTTTATGAAAAGACCACCCACACGGATGACTTTCAAAAATGACAATTAAGCCGCATGCAGAAAAAATCCCAGGGAACTTTGCCGTGCACATGTATGTATTATACACGTGTGATTTGCAATAAACAAACATTTGAGAGCACATTTGAGACGAACTGCCAAGAGAAGCCTCAGCCGCTCTGAGTGTTTGCCACCCAGACTGCCCCCTCAGACGATATCCTTCATTTACAGACATTAATAATCAAACCGGTGCGATGCCATTCACTGATTCTGTATTAGTCACTGATGTGTTGAGGTGGAGAAAGAGAGGGAAGAGTGGAGTGGAAAATGGCTTTGGATGTTGCTACTGACACGATGGTGGTAAAACCAGAGAGAAGAGTGTTATCGTGATGTGATGTGGTTTGGCAGCGCTCAGGCCAGAGAGGGAGGCAGCGCTGAGGACTGAGTCATACGACACACACACACACACACACACACATGCTGGGGAGCAGAGGGATGTATGGATGAGTGGACGAGATATCTTAAAAACACACTCATTATGTAGAAAAACAACAGTAAGTGGGATTGATGGGCCATAAGAGGAGCTGCATAATTCAGATAATCTGAGTGCTTGTCACAAACTGGTAACTGATGAGACCCGAGCTTTCTGGATGATTTCTGGTTGATCTCTTGTCATATTGAATCTGTTGATGATCTGTTTACAACCTTCAATGACATGTGCATCCTGTGTATAATCTTCATCTGTCACAGGGCGGTCGTTACCACTGAGGACAATGAGGTCATGCTGTCAGGAATTTTAGGAGAATTTGAAGGTTTTAGAGACCAGGAGGGAGTTTATAGTCGCTATTGGCGGATTAGTTTTTTGACTCAATATATTTAGTTTTGACAACTTGTACCAGTATGAGATTCATTATTTTCTCGTGTGCCGAGCTGACGTTCACATGTATCTTAAAAAAGAAAGAAAAAGTCAAACTTGTATTTCTTCTGTTTCTTTATTATCCACACCAAATGCATTGCTTTACCTCAAAACGTCATGGTCACAAAGCTGAGCTCTCTCAGCTCAGTCATTGGAGATACATGGTTGTCACAGGATAGAGACTATAAGATAATCAAGAAAAGTATCTATGTTGGGGTCACATTTTTCTTGGGGTAGGGGGGATTTTTAAAATCTTGGCTGTTGTCACTTTACAATATGTTATTTTGCACAATATGATTGGATGTGAGAATATGGAAAATGTGAAACTAAATCTTTTTTTGCATGTTTTTATTGATAAACAGCAAATCTGCAAAGAAGAATGTAGCTTTTATATGAAGATGTAGATATCATAAGGACCGACAGACACGAGCCGGTTCAGCAGTCTGCTTCATCCACACGTCTTCCAGCCAGGAGTTACACACATACACGCTCAGTCTTTTCCTCCACAATAACACTGTGTTCCTCTTCCTCCTCTCCAGCCTCTCCTCGGCGGGTTGGCATGGCCCAGTGATGAACGGAGCGGCGGTGCCCGGTAGCCCGGAGCTCTCCTCCTCGTGCCCGCTGCCAGACTGGCGAGAGTTTTGTGAGCTCCATGCTCGAGCCTCGGCTGCAGACTTTGCTGACAAGTTCCAGCGCTTCCTATCGGAGAATCCGTGCTACGACTCTCCCGGCGCCGATGCCAGCTTCTCGCAACACTTTGCGAACCACTTCCTGGAGTGCTTCTCGGCAGCGCTGACCCAGGCCCGGGAGAACCAGGCGTCCTCGCCGGGGGAGGACGGCGCCAACGCAGCACCCAAGTACAGCATCGTTCCTTTCCTGGGGATCCAGGGCTGCCCGCTGTCCTACGGTCACGACCTTTACCAGAGACGCAAGGACGCCGGGGCTTCAAGCGAATCCCTGGACAGCATGGACAGTGGAGGGGGAGGGATAGACGGGGGAGGCAATGGCACTGCCTCCCGGGGCCCCCAGTCAACCCACAAGGTGACTGCTTTGGGACAGTCTCGCAGCTCAGAGGACGTGTCGGTCAGCCACCCAAAGGCTCGCTTCAAGAAGGGCTTCTCCCTGAGGAACATGAGCCTCTGTGTGGTGGACGGGGTGAAGGAGATGTGGCACAGACGGGCCTCCCCTGAACCCGACGGTCCCTCTGGAGCAAGGAGGGCTACCGGCGGAGGAGTGGGAGGAGGAGGAGGGGGAGGGGGAGGAGGGGAGGCTGCAGGGGGAGAGAAATGGTCCCAGAAGCTGCGGCTCCCTCGGGGTTCCCAGGGCCACAAGGCTGAGATGCTGGAGATCCAGAGGGAGGGAGCGCTGAGGTACATGGTGGCTGATGACACAAACTGCATGGGCGCTGCACAGTGGCAGAAGTGCCGCCTGCTGCTGAGGAAGACGAAGAGGGAGGAAGGGGGTGAGAGGTTCCTGCTGGAGTTCTACGTACCACCCAAGGTACACAAACACACGCAGACAAGGAGGAGAGTTAGGCAGAAAGTGGATCTAGAGCTGAAATGATTAGTTAGTTATTAATGGATGATTTGGAGAAAAAAAACAGCAACACAAACACATTTTTACATATGACATCCACAATCCCCCAGAAAACAGAAAACAAAGTAAGATGCAGGGTGTAGTGTCCAGACCACTTAAACATGATCTTAAAGTCTTGAGCCACTACTATCATAGCAAAAATAAATAAAAATACAGATGCAGTGAGGAACTCATTTGGTCAATGTTTAAAAGTAGGTGGACAAGTGCGTTTTCAACTCTTCAAGACAAGTCAATTATGCATTAGACTTCAAGAATGTTTAACAAAATGATCAATACGTTAATAATTCATGAACATTATTATTGGCTGCCCTGCGTACATCCCGGATATAAATGTAGCCTGAAAACCCAACCCCTCTGACCCCAAGTGAAGGCCAACCACTCACGTGAAAGCACACTTGACATTTTTCTATGTGGGATTTCCAGATCATCGCCCTGACCTTAACACGGCCATGAGGCTGAGCAGCGGAGGGCCTGTCAATCTGCAGTCCTTTCATCAGGGCTGGTGGGAATGTGGGGAGAAGCAGGGGGAGAGGGGGAGAGGGGTCAGGACAGGTGGGAGGCAAGGGGGGCGAAAGAGAGAGAGACAGAGAGAGAGAGAGAGAGAGAGGGGGGGGGGGAGAGAGAGGGGGAGAGAGAGAGAGAGAGGGGAGAGAGAGAGAGAGAGAGAGAGAGAGAGAGAGAGAGAGAGAGAGAGAGAGAGAGGGGAGAGAGAGAGAGAGAGGGGGGGAGAGAGAGAGAGAGGGGGGAGAGAGAGAGAGAGGGGGGGAGAGAGAGAGAGAGGGGGAGAGAGAGAGAGAGAGAGAGAGAGAGAGAGAGAGAGAGAGAGAGGAAGCTGTTACATTGATTTCTGTAAGAGGCAGCAGATTGCAAAGATTCCCTTTCATGTGCAAAAAATAAATATTGATTCGCTCCTCGTCTTTGGCAAACTGTCTGCAGTGACAAACTAAAAATAGAAACCCAAATAGTTTTTCTGAGTCACTCAAAAACTCTGCCAAACTCCGAGAGAGCCGCAGGGGGAACATATAACTTAATATGCTTCAGCAGTTTGATCTGTTATGTTCTATTAACTTCTACACGTGGGGAAATGATTATCAGCTGAGATTAGGAGAAACTTCAGAGCAGCGGTTGCCGCTGAAGTGACACATTAATTAAACGCACACATCTCGACAGGCCTGCCCTGCAGACACGCTGGCTTGTTTTATCGCTGCCGTCTTATTCGGGTCTTACAAATCATAGCAGTGCAGAGTCAACGGTGTCGGAAAGATAAACCGTCTCATAAAATCTCTCTCCGGCTGACCGGCCGTGGTTCAGTCCCTGTCAGAGCCATCGGTGGCTGCATGATGACGCAGCAGAAGGCCTCCAGACGACCCTCTCAGGCTCCTATGCAGTTAGTTAGTGTTTTATTTTCATTTGTCCAGGTTTGGAGATATCCATTCCTGAGATTTGCAGAAAATATTGATTTAAGGCTGCACGCACTAATCAATATTTTTTTATATTAACAATAAATCAAATGATATGTGTAATGTGAGAGGGATCGCTTGCGATGAAAAACTCGTAGACAATTATTATCGGCCCTTACGTGTGTCTTTCAGCTCATTGTTTGTGTTTTATGCCCCCAACTTTACTGTTTACGGATCACTTCCACGACAGCAGAGTTAGAGACGAGCTGCTGAACACAGTGGAGCGTTCAGCAGCTAAAGAGACCAAAAACAGACCTGAAAGGAAAGTGTGCCAATATTGGATTTACGTTCATCAGTTGACCCGAAACATGCCATTCATTCTAATATTACTGCGTCTGCTCAATGTTTGAACAGTAAACTGTTTTCTAACAAGTCGACACAACAACTTGAAGCAAATACCTCAAAACTAAAATATATTGTTTCATTTGTTGTGTTACATTTTCGTAGATCAACCCTCAAAAAACCCACAGCACCGAATAGAAAGAATGACCACACTAAGTACACGCATACGGTCATCTGCACTGGTTAAGACTGGCTTGCACCACATTTCAACTGTACAGGAAATGGTCGAACGGTTTAATACAGGAAGTGTTTTTTGACATCTGATCCAGAGAAAGGAATTGTGGGTGTGGATGGCAGCCAACTGCACGGGCAGATAGAGATGAGAACAGTGTTGCTCCAGACAGATCAGCTGATAAGCCTCTGCCAGACCATCAGTCAGCCTCCTTCTCGCTCTGCCTCTTCTGACACACACACACACACACACACACACACACACACACACACACACACACACACACACACACACACACACACAGCTCAATACCTCAAACACACTCACTGGGTATGTCAAGATTATAGTCTGGAGCCAACTCTCTGCAGAGGGCAAATTGAGGCCAGGATGTTTTATTGTAAACTGTTTTATGTTTGTTACGGTCAGTCAGCGTGAATAATCGCTGAGAAGAGAAGCGCAGTGATGAAAGACGAGACGGCATGAAAACTCAGGGCGTGGAGTAATTTGTGCACATTGTGCAATCTTTTGGAAACTCTTCCCTACTCTTTTAATGTTGCCATGCAGTTAATTGCTGTAATATGTTGTACCATAGATTCAGACTGCATGTTGCCCCTTAATTATTGTTTGAAGTTCTGGAGAATTTGGTTGTGTTTAAACACTAAAGACAGGGGGAAGTGAAGCTATTCAAACCTGTACCACTAATTAAAAGCTCTACGTAGTAGTTTAAAAAGCTTCTACTTTTACAAGTGTTGCAGTTGCCTCCTACAGGATGTAATATAATAATTTATTTTAACTTTGGACCAGTCATAATTACATATTATGCTTTTAGGGGATATTACACAGGTGCCAAATTACAGTCCCACACATGGAGCGATGCACAGTTTTGTTGAGCCGACAATTAAAATAGTTTTCGTCTTCGTTTACCGTATTACATGTGTTTATCAGTCCACTGTGATATACATATGCATTATTGTCTGACATCTTTTAAAGCAGTGGCTCCCAACATGTTTAGCTTGTGACCCCTTAAAACCCCTAAAATATATACAATCTTAAGTATTTCCTGATTACATTCTATGACTTAACAAGTGATCACGGTTATGGTTTCATCAGAATAAACAATGCAGATTCAATATAAACATACAGTAGCAGCAGAAGTTGTTTTTATAGTTCCTTTTATTCTGTATATGTTTGCGTGTTCACTTTAGTCCTCAAAGCCCAAAGTGAGCATCCCTCTGTCAGCCATCGTGGAGGTGAGGACCACCATGCCGCTGGAGATGCCCGACAAGGACAACACTTTTGTTCTGAAGGTAGAAACTGCAACCATTTTACGATTTAACACAAGTGCACCTGCCTCAGTTTCAGATATGATTCTATACAAAAACAGGTTGATGGAAAACGAGCTCTCCCCTCATGCCCTTGCTGAGTTAAGATTGGACTTTCCCTGTTCTGTGCCTCTGAATAGAGCTCAGTGTGTGATCGCAGTGTTTGGCTGCTTCCACAGGTGGAAAATGGGGGAGAGTACATCCTGGAAACCATCGACTCGCTGCAGAAAAACTCCTGGGTTGCTGACATCCAGGACTGCATAGACCCTGGGTAAACCACCAGATAAATATTTGCTGTTGGCTGCAGATTGAGAGAAGAGAGGGAAAGGGTGGATGGGAAAGGGGAAACACACACAGTCATTAATCATCAAATTAGTGGAGTTTTTGACAGGTTGCTTTCGCACAAACATGGCGAGCTTGCACCACTGACATTCCTCCTCAGTTTCCTGACGCAGGACGTGAACAGAAAGATTATTTGTGTCCTTGTTTGTAGGATTTGGATGTGTGTTAGGACTCTGTGATGTTTGTTTGCACACGTGTGTATGTGTATACGCTCTTGCGGTTCTCCTGACCTGCCTGCTTGTTTGCAGTGACAGCGGTGATGACATCGAGCTGGCGTCGTGTCCTCATGGTCAGGCCTCCAAAGACAGCTCCATGGTGGCCTCTTGTAGCTGTGAGCTGCTGTCTGAGGGTGAGCAAAGACTCTTTTCAGTTTTTCTGCAGCACCTGCTTTATGCCATTTAAGTCTTTTGAGCCACATGAATTTGTTAAAATACAAAAAAACATCCAATGTGTTTAGGTGTGTATCGCGCTCCGGAGAGGTCGTGTCCGACAGCAGCAGAGCACTGCAGCGCCCCCTCTGTCCGCTGCAGGGAGCCCCCCTTCACCCAGCACCCGTCCCACATGCCTTTAGAGCGCTTCCTGCAGTCCCACGAGGCCCAGGGCTCCAACTACTCTGCAGGTAACAACTCAAACATTTACTGTTCTCTGCCGGCAAGCAATTACAGAAAAAGGATTACAGAAAACGTTGATTTGTTTTGACTCAGGTGGCAGTGAAGGAGCGAAAGAGTCAGATGGCGATGCCAGCCTGGCAGGTTACCCATGGTTCCACGGCACGCTGTCCCGTGTGCGTGCGGCTCAGTTGGTGCTGGCAGGCGGGGCCAGAAGCCACGGGCTCTTTGTGATTCGTCAGAGCGAGACGCGGCCGGGCGAGTACGTCCTCACCTTCAACTTTCAGGGCAAAGCTAAGGTGAGACAATTAAAGAGAGGAGAAATCATATTATTATTGATTGAACTCTTAGTTTTGTTATTTGTAAATGTTTTGACAGTTGTATTCAGGTTATGTATTCAATTTAGTTTCTAAAATATAAAAAGAGTCATTTTCATTTGACTTAAGTATAAGTATATAATAAGTATTGAGTTTAAAGTGATATAAATATAGTCTGATATTTGAGAAAGCTGAAACCAGCATTTTTGTTTTACTTGATTACAGACTTAAAACAATTGTTATTGATGGATTTAGTGTTCTTTAATTCATGAATTAACTTCATTTAGAATACATGCATCTCTCCTCCAAACTGCAGTTTAATTCACTCAGGCTTGTTCCAATGACACTTCAGCTCACAGCATATCTAGTTATCCGGCCCTGGAAAAGATGCAGTGATGTCAACACTTTGTGGTCTCTTATGTAACGCGATCCCTGCGCATCGCATCCTGCTCGCCGCCAGAGTCGAGGAAGCGTCAGCTGCCGCCTCTTCCTCTGGTGTCAGCCTTGGCATTCTGCTGCTCGGCTCCCACAGCGAGACACCTTTCAGATAATGCCCTGACCTCTGTCCCGGTCTGCCTGTTTCAGGCGTTCACTTTGTCTTTGTTTGAATTATCTTTCCCTTCCCTCTCTCTTACCACCTTTCTCTCCCTCTTAATTCCTTTGAATCACAAACTTTTCTCCCCCAACGTTAATATCCTATCTCTCCCTCCTTCCCTTCCTTCTCCCAGCATTTGCGCTTGTCGGTGAATGAGAACGGGCAGTGCCACGTCCACCACTTGTGGTTCCACACCGTGTCGGACATGTTGAGACACTTCCACGCCCACCCCATCCCCCTGGAATCTGGAGGCTCCGCTGACATCACGTTACGCTCCTATGTACAAGTGCAGCGAAGCTCCACGACAGGTACGCAACAAAATATAGGAAAACTTCTCACACGCCATGTTACACAAGCTTTAACCCGCCACAGCTACTGGAGAGATGCTCATCGGTTGATCAAAGGCCTAATGTTAAAAATAAAGGTGCATTACTCCACAGCTTCTTATGTCCTGATTAGATGCTTAATTGGTGCTTCATTAATATCAGGTGTGTTGGAAAGGTCAAACCATTCAGACTTAAGTTAAGGTCCCTGAAAACACACAATATAGGTGTTTTATGTTATTTTAATGCATTAGCCCTCTGTTCAGGTGGAGCTATGTGTGAGATGACCTGAGGAGTCTGCTGCAGCTGCAGAATTAGAGAGATTAGGTTCCAGGGTAATTCATCTTTTTCATGGAAGACATTTTGACACATCACAGTGGGAGAAAAACAAGTGTAAATAATACAATTATGGATGGCTGAATTAAATGTAGCTGCTTGGTTTCAGGGATCTGGTATTCTGTCACTGCCTTCCAACTATTACAAGTAAAAAAAGGGCAGTGAAAAAGTCCCATTCGACCACAAGGTCATTTCTGAAAACGTTAAAACTCACACAATATTTCTCAGTATGAGAGTCCTGATTTAAATTGTTTTACTTTATTTTCCAATGAGTTTCTGAAGACTAGATAATCAGATAATAAATATGAGAGCATTGAGAGTTTCAAGATTTTAAAAGAGATGATAATGATCTGATTTCATATTTTACATAAACACAAACAAATGTTGTTTTTTCAAAATAATGATATATGTTTCAAAGAAAATGTAAACTTGACAATTGTTCCTCAAACCCAAAGGGGAATGGAGGGCGATAGGAAACTTCCAGAAACTGAAATGCTCCTGCCCTCTGCTCTCCTGGCACGGCATGAATGCCCTCCTGTACCGGAGAGCGAGGGCCGATTCTACCGCAGGAGCTTTGCATGCAGGCCGAGCCTCCGGCCCCAACCCACCCTGGTGGTCACAAAGAGGTCCTCTGTCTCCTCCGACGCTGGACCTACACACACTCATGCACTCACTCCCATACACACCGTGACATAGTGAGGGTTTGATTCAGCGGGTGAAAAGCTTCACTGACACACTGGAGAGGCGAGTCTTTGGCACCCGTGTTGTCGGTGTTATTGCCCACCAAGAGAAAGCATATTAAAGGAGGCCCACGCTGTCTCTATTTGCTCTGCGAAGGAGCCTTTGGCTCTCGGTGTAAACCAACAATTATTAGCGGCTCAGATTCATCTATTCTGTCTTCTATTTCTCTCTTCTTCCCACAATCTGCTACAGATGTGGCAGCGCCTCCAGTCCTCACCCCACCCAGGGATGCAGGCTGCTGGACAGATTCAGCCCAGCCGGCTCTCCACCCTCCTGGGATCCCAGTGCCTGCAGGGCCCCCTCCCGATGCCCCGCTCTCCTCCAGCACCTCCTCCTCACCCACCGCTCTTCCCTCCCTCTCCCGCAGCGACCCAGGTACTGGAGGAGGAGTGGGAGGAGGGCTACAGAGCCGGAGCAACAGCTCCGAGCGCCTGCTGGAGGCCTCTAGTGGTGGATCCGACGACTACCACGACCCCGACGGGACTCGCAGGGCTCGGGCAGTGGAGAACCAGTACTCTTTCTACTGAGCGGCCCGGGGCAGGGTTCAGTATTAGAGGTGACGTGTGACGCTCTGCTGCCGATAAAAAATGGTCCAAATCACTGGATCGCCCATTGTTTTGTTTGTTTTTCTTGAAGGCAGTTTCCCGTTTCTCTGATTTGAGAAGGGAGGCGAGATCATGGCGAGCAGTGTGTCCACGCTGATAAATCCATCGTGGTCTGCAGCTTTGTTTCAAACTCAGTTGTTAAGAATGTGAGTGAGCAGAGAAACAGAAGGCCACAGTAAGAAACGGACATGAAGAAAATGCAGCGGGGGAAGATGAGTAGGCGGAGAAAGCAAGAGGAAGTCGTCCAGTGGAGTCATATGGCTTTGATTCCTCTCTTCTGACCACTTCCCGTTCACCCTCACCCACAGTTCCCTGGGAGCAGAGCCTGTGTCACCACCCCGCTGAACGATCGAGAGTTTGAAATGACTCTGAAGAAACAGTCCCTCCCCTCAGAGAGCATCCCATTAATGTTTGTAAAGCTGCTTTGAGTCTGTCCCGGATATCCTAACGGTCCCTGCAGGGTTTCCCTACAAAGCCCTGCTCTGGGTCTCTGCTCCCACATCGGGTGTGTTAGTGTTAGCTCAGAGATGTTTTTCTTCAACGGTGTACAGCCGGAAAGGTCTTCGTGCCTGACAAGTACCGTGGACTCGAATGGACTGTTGCCCATAGCGACAAGGAGGATGGTGTTAACATCTTGCATAATCACAAAGGCCCCAAAAGTGAATGCAGGTGATTACTTTACCGTAATGTTCCTGCTTAAAACACACTACACATGCATATCTTTGCGTACTGAAATGGTTTTGTTCTCAGTTGTATTGGTGGCTGCAACATACACAGGTGGTCATATGTTGTGTTAGAAATCAGTTTCAAAGTGTTGAAGTGGAAGATGAACAACACACACGTTCAGCCTGTATGAATATGGCAGGGCGGCTCCCCTCTTGCTGTCATACCGGGCTTTTTCTATGAGTGTGTGGTGATGTAATAGAGTCCAAATATTTTTCAATGATCGGTGTGCTACAGTAGTGTTTCTAAAACGTGGTTTTCCAGGTCCCTCCTTCTGGTGCTGGTTCTGTATTCAAGCTTATCATATCAATAACCTGTAGATTAGATATGCTGTAGTTCACTTTGAAGTAATGCCTTGAAGATATTAGTATACCAAATCCAGCATTAAGGCTGTCGGAGGGACGGGGGACTTGTATTTTAGGAGGGAGTGGGGACTGGAGCGGTACAGGCAGTGAGCTCAAGGGAACTAGGTGGCCATGCTTGAATGAGAAGATGTGTATTTACTGCTTTACTTTTTGCTGACAGAGTGCTGAGTTTAAGCTTTGTAAGTTAATAATTCATCAAAATAAAAAAAAATCCACACCACGAAATACTGTAAGAATTTACATCCTGGTCCTGCACATTCGTTCTAACACAAACCAGCAGTCAAAATATCCACTTAAAGTAATAGAGTTGTCTTTGTGCTGAACTAAATTAGCAGGCTGCTAGCTGTAGCTTCACATGTACTGTCCAGGTATCATACTCCTCATCAGTGTTCTTCCCAAAATGTCAAACCTTTAATTAAATTAATTTTTGTATAAACCAAAATCACAAAACAAAAAAGGGCAGAAACCTCAATGCTTGGTAGAGATGCCTGAACACATGAATAGACAAGCAGACAGCTTTCAGCAACGGTATTTTAAACATTTTGTTAAGTTGGAATAAACATATCAACGTCTGTCTTTTCAAGCGTGGCCATTTAGCTTTAAAGGTGAAACTTCAGTGTCAGTCGAGGAGCGACGGAGCAGTTCATGTGCCAATTTGAATCCTATTTTTGAAACATATTTATTCCTAAACCATAAATAAACTGTAAATTACATTTTTCCTATCGAGTCTTATTTATGTACAATTGATTGATTCTTCTTGATGAAGCCGCCTCAGTGGAAGCCGTCTGATGCAGGAGCCCATATCACAGATTGCTCATGCCTCCCTTTTATTTTCTTAACACTTCTTAAAGCTACATTTTCTGTTGTCTGACTGAGTTTTGAAGAGTCTGTGCAATTTTGTACAAAGTGATGTACTTGACATACTACTTTATATTTCTGTGAATAAAATGTGAACAAACTATTACACATTTTCTGCAATTATTCACTCATAAATGTCACAATCAGCCTGAAATGTTGGCGATTAAAAGCTCAGAAAGGTCTAAGAGTTCAACATCATTCTTATTTAATTTGGGAAACCGCTCTGTCGAGATAACTTGTCTCAACTATTTATTCATCTGCACGATAAGAACAGAAGCATGAAATCAGAGGTGGTTTTCTTTAGTTTCTGTTTATATTCGATAACACGGTCAGCCCATGTTCCATAATTAGGTCCTTATGTGAACACACTTCAAGTTGTAATGTGTTCAGTGTCAGTTCATAAATGTGTGACATCTAGTGAACCAGATCCAAAGATCACAGTTTTACTTGTTTTGACCACAGAACTTGTTGATGTTTCTAATAAGCAGCAGCTTCAGGGACATAAACAGACAGGCTGAGACTCCATAACTTGCATTAATATCGTTCCACACAGTTTACGCTCACTGAGCCCCTCAGGCCTCCAGCTGAAACCCAGACATTAGTTTGATCTAGAGGTACACAGACGCCCTCTAGGGGTCACATCTTATAACGTTGCAAAAATAAACATGCTGGGTAATTGCAACAGCATATGTACTATGATTATTGACAAATAAATCACATTTGTATGATATTTGCTTCCAGTTTCCCTCACAAAGTCACCATAAAGTGGCATTGTGTATGTACATATAAACACCTGAACGAAGGCATAGAAAAGTGTATTACTTTCCTAACAATCTTGTAATTTTACACTTTAAAGTCATTTTCTACATAACAGATCCAGTGTATCGGGAAAGACAGAGGAATTGTGTGTTTTTTTTAACATGACACATCCTTTAGCAATCCTTGTGCAGTATTTGGATGAACAGAATTGGGTTCGTTGTTTGTCACTATAGAGTGAATAAATAAACACGTAACGTCACGACTGGTTGAACAATTGATGATAGAAAAATAAAACTGAACCTGCAAATGTGTTTACATCAGATCTGTTCAAGTGTGCACTTTTATAAGATTGTGATTATGTCACTCTGAAACACATTAAATAACACATTAAATGGCATGAATGGTGTCACCCATACACGGGGGGCTTTGGGGCTTCTTGAAGGAGCTACATGCTCAAACATCCTGCTATGAGACTTTCATATGATCACCCTTAACTAGGTACATGTATGCGTGTGTGATGTTTGTTAGATCCTATATTCATGAGGAAAACAAACATATTCCATTGCGGTCTTGATACAATCAGCTTGTGAGTAGACAAACTTTATGAATAACAATCCTATCTGTGGCCTTTCAAAGATAACACAGTTATCCGTGTTAGTTTACTAAAAAGTCAGAAACTGTGCAACACTTGCAAAAACAGTCTGGAGGTAGGTTGCTGCTTCAAGGCTGGCTGAGATTGATCAAAAGTAAGCCTGCCACGGCCAGCAGCATCGCCACAGTCATCTCCATCATCTTCCCCTGCCTCCACTTGCTGAGAGTCTCCTTCTGTTGCTCCTCCATGCGCTGCTTCCTGGCCTTCATGTCCCTCTCCCTCTGCAGCTGCTCCCCGTAGTGACCCTGATAAAAGGCGTCAAAATCAAACATGGTCTTCTCCCCAGCTTTGGAGACGCGCCTGGCTCTGTGCTGCTGCTGCGGGGAGCCCGTGGACCTGCTCACGGTCTCTCTGGAGGACGGACCCTGAACGTCCGTCCTGCTCAGAATACCTCGGTCGTACCTCTTCCTCAGGCCGATGTTGCCCAGCACCGCGTAGGCCTCGCTGATCTCAGAGAAGTGCCGGGTGGCCTCCTGGTCCCCCGGGTTCTTGTCCGGGTGGTAGATGAAGGACTGCTTGTAGTAGGCCGTCTTGATCTGGGACTGCGTGGCAGCGGGGGACACTTTGAGGGTGTCGTAATAGGACGTCCTGCTTCTGTACAGCAGAGGAGCGTGTTTGGAGCTGCGGCTGTAGCCTCTGCTGGAGGCCTGCAGGGCATCAGGATGCACTTTCAGACGCCTCAGGCTCTGGGACCCCTGCTCTGCCAGAAGGAAGACGACAGTGCAGAAAGCTCGCAGCTGCTGAGGGCACCTGAAGGCGTCAGGGCGGATGGAGACAGCGCCTCCGGTCCAGGGTGTCATCCGGCCGGGCAGCAGCTTCTCCTGCAGGAGAGGCTGCAGCCTCGCTGGGTCACACAGGGCCGCTGCGTGAGCTTGCAAGCGGTCTCTGATAAAACGGGACGACTCCAGCTCCAAAGAAGTGGCGCAAAGTAAAGTCTCCCGTTTACTTCCACTCCTCGGAAGGCTCTCTGGGTTGCGTTGCGTTGCTCTGCTTCCCGGCTTAACGTCACCATGATCGCGGGTCGATTCGTCTTTTAACCGGCTGTCACTGAGAGCGCAGGTGACCAGCAGAGCACCGGGACTTTCTCCGCTGCTCACCGGTCGACTCCGGCTGTTTCTGAGCGTGGACAGCCGGTAAGCCCCGGTGCCCAGCCTCTGACCTACCGCGGCCATTTTACCGACAACGGGTCGGCGAGGAGGCGGGACTAATGGTGCGGCATCCGGCCAGCCTACGTCACTCAACGGTGAACCAATAAGAGTCAATGTTTACAGGAAGTAAATAGAGCACCCGACCAATTGGACCAATCATTTGACAGAAAACTGTAAATCGTTATGTGGTTCTTGGATAACATACTGTTATGTAATGACACACTTTTAAGATTTGCTTTTAGGGATAAAAAAAAAAAAAGAAGGGATACAATTATAGGCTTAGGTTTGATTTGGAGTGAAAGTCTAGTAATCATTATCTACTAGATTAGTTATCTAGTAATAATGGCCATGAAACTGAAGGACACTCTTTTAAACACCTTTTAATTTGATTATTCCAAGTCTTCTGGGAAAATATGATATGTATGGTTGGGGATCAGACATGCAACAGTTATTTAATGATTTTCAATAAAGGAGGCATAGCTTCTACATCTTTGTTAAGGCCCTGCAAGTGAAACACCTAGACAGATGACATTGGCCTAAATATATTGTAATTTAATGTAGCATGTTTTTAAATAATTTATAGTGTTTTAGGCATGTCATTAATGTTTTTCTTGAATTTTATGGAGAAAATAAATAAATGTTATAACACGTTTATTATATAAGAACGATATGCGTTTGTGTATTAAAATAATGTGTTAATCATATTATATGTATGTAATACGTGTCTATTCGGGTGGCCACAGGGTGGCGACATACGCGTCTGTTTTAGCTGTGTTGCTTTTATTAAACTCGACGAAGAAGTACTTCTTACGTCGCGTGTGTTTGACGTCATCGGTCTTCACGTGTGGACCGTGGGCTATCACAACATCTCGCTGGTTTATGAACTGATATTACACGTTTCCCTTCGTCTTCAGATCGCACGACAGGACCGCCATGACCTCCAACTGCCGACGGCCCGAGCACTCCGCTCCTCCAGATGTGGTCAGTGACGTAGTTTATTGTCGTGTTGGTGCTAAGCTAACGGAGCTAACAACAGCAGCTTGGATCTGGGTCTTTAAAGATATAACAATACAAATAATAACACTATTGTAATTAGCTCTAGTTAGTTCGTTTCTCATATATTTAAGTAACTTGTGATAGTAATACAGAAGAGGCAGCGGACAGCGGTCTCATTGAAGTATTGATGATCTAATCTGATGTGATCTCCTCCCCGCAGTACTACAATGAAGTCGAGGCGAAGAAATACTCTCAGAAGTGAGTGTGTGTTTGTTTGTGAATCACTTCCTGTCACTGTGGTCGCTATGCTTGTCGGGTAAAAACTTCCCCCCCGTGTGTCAGTACGGTTTTACCCCCAATAATGTCGAGCATTTTACTTATTTAAGAACGACAGACACACTGTAGTGTGTCGGTTACAAACACATCCACAAGCAGTGAGAATCCCCTGTTTTGATTCTGCAGACTTGCTTTAGAGCGTTGCTTCAAGGGCGTCTTCTAAGTCCGGTGGCACTTTACCACATAAAGGCAGCACATTGCCAGAATACAGATTTCTATTACTTTTCTTGATTTTTTTACTATGTCTCTTGTGTGCGCTTTCCTCTGTTTGCTGCTGTAATCCTGAAATGTCCCCACTGCAGGACTAATAAAGGAATATCTAATCTATACTCTCTGGGTGTTTTGTTCCTTCACAGCTCTCGAATGATTGAGATCCAGACCCAGATGTCAGAGAGAGCTGTAGAGCTTTTAAGCCTGCCGGAGGGACAGCCATGCTTCCTGCTAGATGTTGGGTGAGGGAGCGACACTGACTGTCTTTACATGTAGCAACACTTTTAACTTGATTGAGGCAATGCTTTGAGGAATAAATGATAAAATATGTTATTTTAATGTCAATAATAGGGTCATAGTAAGACTAAGCATGGTCTAAAAAGTATGTACATTGAAGACATGTTTATGTATTCACACATCACTCTAACACAAATGGTAATCCGTGTTCTCGATATCTACGTCCACATTCTGAATGTACTCTAATTTGTAGATGAAAAGGGAACTTCTTTAAGTAGAGCGACTTTGCATAATCTGCAATTTAATAGAAACATGGAGGTTTAGATGCAGTGAGTTAGAGTGAGAGTTGTAATAGTCTTGTGTTATTTTACCATAACACATTGTAAAATCAGATTAAAACAGTAATCTTGTGTTTTTGACGTGAAGTGTCTGTCCTCTGTGTCTCAGGTGCGGCTCTGGTCTCAGTGGAGACTACCTGTCAGAGGAGGGACACTATTGGGTCGGGGTCGACATCAGCACTGCAATGCTGGGTTAGTTTCACACTGATGCATTGAAACAGGAAGCAAGAGCTGGATGACGTACCAGTAAAATGTTGATATAGGGATAATATACTGAATATCATCTGAGATTTTGGTATGTTCATAATTTGATATCATTTAATTAGTTGAGATAACTTTCTGAAATGGTTAGACTTAGGGAAAAGAGCAGTTAGTACTTCTACCTGCTTCCAAAATCCTGGGATCCTTATTTTATCTGTGAGGAAACATCCGGTTTGACTTGAACATTACTTTTTTTAATTTGTAAAACCAAATATAATATATATATCTATCTATCTATCTACTGAATTGTTAATGTTCATTAAAATAATAAAATATACACCAGCAACTTCATAATCAACAGGAATTACAATTCTGATATCAATATTGGGGCATCCCTAACAAAAAGTGTCTTGTTTCAAGTTTGATGGTTTTTCATATTAAACACAAATTAAATCAAGAGTTTTTAGTTGTATCCCTCTGAATTACAAATGTGGATCCATTTCTGAAACATTGATGAAATGACGTGTTCTCTGGACAGATGTTGCACTGGACAGAGAAGTAGAAGGAGACCTTTTAGTGGGGGACATGGGCCAGGGGATGCCTTTCCGAGCCGGCACCTTCGACGGTTGCATCAGGTGAACAACAGAACATGCTTATGTTAAACATTTCTATTCTTATAATTCAGAATAAATTCTGACTCCTTTACCTTTTGCATGATTCCCTTGTTCCCTGTCAGTATCTCTGCTCTGCAGTGGCTCTGTAATGCAGACAAGAGGTCACATAGTCCTCCGAAAAGACTCTACACCTTCTTTAGTACTCTCTACTCTTCTCTGGTACGGTTTCATCACTTCTTCAACTAAAATCCAAACATCCAGATTCCATATTTTACAATGAAGACCGTTGCTTACTTCGCCTCACTCTGTCTTTCAGTCGAGAGGCGCACGTGCAGTTTTCCAGCTTTATCCAGAGAACTCCGAACAGGTGAACTAACGTTGTGCATTGTGGATTTAAAAGCTGATGTTTTCTGCAGATTACTTCAATTCTGTCTTCTTGGTCCGTCTCTACAGCTTGAGCTGATCACGACGCAGGCCATGCGGGCAGGCTTCGGTGGAGGCATGGTGGTGGATTACCCCAACAGCACCAAGGCTAAAAAGTCAGTCGCTATGATAAAAGCTGGGCTTTTTGATTTTTGTTTATTTTTAGTTCCGCTGCAGCCTTTTGCAATTGATTCCTTCTTAATGGCCTGTGAAATCAGCAGCCGTGTACTAGCAACAGAAGGCTAATGAGAACACGAGGACATTCATATTGACTCGACTGTTTGTCACATTAGCGTCGTGATTAATTATCACAGATTAAAATGGTCACCCTGATTTACTCAATCATTCACACGCATCTTGTTTGTTTCCAGGTTCTTCCTGTGTCTGTTTGCTGGAGCAACAGGAGCCCTTCCCAAAGTAAGAGTGAAAGGAGTTATCTCTCGTGGATATGGTGCTGTGTGCATTTTATTTAGATGCATTATGATCAATGTGATCTCTGTTTGTTCTTTCCAGGGGTTGGGATTAGAAACCTCAGACAGAGCTGTTGCAAACCAGGTCCAGTATTCAGGACAAAGGTAAAGTTATTCACAGCAGGGAGACACAAAGAGTTTGTTTGTCACCAGACTTCCTCTGTATTTATTTGTGGATGTATTTTCATGTATCAGAAATATGCAATATGGTGAAATGAGGCCGCCTGAGTGTCAGATGAAGATTGAGAAATTTCTTTGCTCCTACTTTAGTTTTTCTATTTTACTGCTAGAAATTTGCATGTTAGACATTTTGTAAATAACCCATACATTTATTAATGATTTGATTCTCTTTTTTTTTTTTTTTTTTTTTAAATGGCTAACATTTGTTGCTCTCAGATTCTCGGCTTTTCTTTATCTAATACGATAGCATACTGCATATCTTCTGGACAGCACAAGCAAATTGAATATTGAGACAGAAAGATATTATAGACAAAACGATTAATCAAGTAAAACGTTAGTTGCAGCTCTACTTCACTCTCTTTTTTTGGTCTGTAATAAAACAGCCATTTAAAAACAGGTCTTGGCCTGAAGTGCAGGTCCAGTCATACCTGCTTCGATGAAGCCGAAAGACCGAGAGAAATCTGAAAAGGGTCGTCGTCCTGTCTCACTTGAAACCCCGTCAGGCAGCTTTTCCTCCCTTTTTACAGTGTTGCTCCTCCTGGTTTCACGAAGAGACTGGGTGTGTAAAATATTCAGCATCACGAGTTGTGGATGCGATTTGTCACAAAGAACAAGGTGCATTATAAATAAGCTAATCAGCCACACTTTGTCTTTGTGAAGATCCCGGTTCAAAAACATGAAGGGGAAATCGGCGAAGAAGGGAAAAGATTGGATCCTCGAGAAGAAGGAGAGGAGGAGAAGACAGGGACGGTATGTCATAATAACCACACTGTGTTGTAAACTCTGTCAGGACAAATAATTGAATGTATGATCTTGTGCTGAAATATTCCTTCTCTTACTTAT
Organism: Myoxocephalus aenaeus; assembly: GCA_038501785.1. NCBI lineage: Eukaryota > Metazoa > Chordata > Actinopteri > Perciformes > Cottidae > Myoxocephalus > Myoxocephalus aenaeus. The sequence continues at coordinate 173,517 of JBAMJR010000090.1, forward strand.
GTAATATATATACTAAGTTGATATCTCACTGAGTCTGCTCTGATTAGCTGTATACTGGAACACTTGCTGACTCTCTCTCTGCTGTGTGTTTGTTGGTCTGCAGGGAGGTTCGAGCTGACACAAAATACACTGCACGTCAGAGAAGACCTAATTTCTAAGTGACTCATGCAGCTGTGCCTTCATTAGCTCTCGTCCGTACCGCCGCACACCATCACCCCTCGAACTGCAGAGGGTTTGGACTTGAACTCCTTTAATCCAAATGAAGGAGATGCAACAGTGAAATGCTATTATGCCCAATCCTTTTGCCCTCTCCATGTTGGAAGATACCAAGTACATGGACAGACATCCGTACTGCTTACAGTGGAGACAGAGTTGGCATTGACAGCACCAACAATGTCAAAGAATTACATTTAAATTCTTTATAAATTATCAAATGCCACATCTTCATCTATCTCTGATCAGCTGTTTATTAAAAATCTACAAACAGAGATTTGTATTATATAGATTTGTTTATTTTTCCAGAATGAATTGAACTAACGGCCTCCATGCATTTGTGAAAGCTGCAGTTTCAAAATCCAATGTTACAAAAGCATACATATACAAAATGATGCAAATGTGTTTGTTTGCCTTAGACATACTGACAGTTCTTTACGTTAATGAAGGTTTCTAAAACGGGGGAGTCCCTATGTTGAGAGAAGATCTGGCTTGTAAGAGGAAATCAAACTTTCAAATCAAATTACACATTGCTGCTGGAACTATCACTAACTAATGTTTGTACCCTTGATGGTTTATGTAGATTGTTATTATCAGTAGAGCACATCAAATACCTACTGTATAACATAATAAAGAAATGTTGACTGTTAAAGGTAATTAAAATGTGTGTTTAGTAAGAAAGCCATACTACATGAATGAATACAATTGAAAGTCCCACATGGCCTTATGAAGGCGTCTCAAAAAGGGAAACTAAAGGAACTCCACTATATTTGTATGCGGTTGTAAAAGCAAACGTCTAAGCGTATTACTGTATAGTAACAGTGTGCACCACGTGTAGCCGCCAGAGGGCGCTGTGCACTTCGGCACGCCTGCAGCCGCCTGGGCGTCATCTCTGAACTTACTCAATCGATAATCAAACCCACCAGTGTGCCCACTCAGCCGGACTGCTGTAGCTGGTCGCTTCTGGTCAGTCCAGCCTGGGAGATTACAGACAGACTTTAACGGAACCAAAAGAAACTTCCAGAGGAAAGAGGTGCGTTTCAGAAGAAGGATCAATTAGTGCGGATTGAGGAGGAAGTTGAAGGTGCGTAATGGGTTAACGGCGGAAGGCCTCGCCTCACCTTTAGTGCGCGTCACCCGGCTCCGTGGAGTGGTCCCACCACCCAAACCAAAGTGGGGAAATCGTCTCCCCTCGCCGCCGCCAGACGCGCACCCTCGCCTCGGTCGGTCTCCGCCCCGCCGCTCCATCACCACACGCACCCTGAAGACCTCGGGAGTGATTTACCGGAACCATGAAGGACCGCATGCAGGAACTTAAACATGTGAGTTCCAGTTGTATTCCCGCGGCTCTGGATAGAATGAAAGATGTCCTCTTGGGTGCGCTGATTGAGCAACAGTTGTGACTCCCGGGGGCGTGATTGAGGCTAAAATGTTGTTATTACAATATGCAACCATCGCATATTGCCGCCAAGCACCACTGTGACGAAAGCAGGTTAAAGCCCAGCTGCCACGAATGATGCAGCTGTTGAATCAAAGTAAAAGTCTTTATCTCTCCATTCACTTTGACCTGCATGCTGATTATCTCTGGGACTCCAGAGGGAGATTCTTTACTTAATGATATTTAATATCGATAGGGTCAATAATTTAATATGCAATGTTTATAGTTAGGATTTGTTCTATTGTCTATTCAGGAGAGAGAGAGAGAGCTAATTAATTATTAGGCCATATGAATCACTGGTGTGAAGGAAGTATGGATGGTTGTCGGCTTCTTCTCTGAACTTGATCAGCCGATTGGGTTCTATTTATAAACTTTTAGTGAGACGTGATGTCACACAGTGAGGTCATCAGCTCTAAACCAATAAGCATGAGTTTGAGGCTGTGAGGTCATTATGTGAGGTCATTATTATGTGTGTGTGTCAAACTGTGCTAATTATTGGGCCATATGAATCACCTGTGGGAAGGAAGGATGGATGGATAGTCTTTAGATTCTATTTTTGACTGCATGAAACATAGTTAATTACATTATACTACTTATGAGAACCAAGATGATGATGCCTGATGAGGTTTTTGGCTTGACCGATGAGAGAGAGAGAGAGAGAGAGAGAGAGAGAGAGAGAGAGAGAAAGAGAGAACTGTAATGTCAGCTCCTGATTCAGTTTTTTTTATTTTGATCATATCTTTAATGTCTGAGAAATGGCAGCAGGAGCGTCCCCAGCCAGACCAAATAAAGTAGAAGTAAATTGCACGTCACAGACTGTTATTTCCCATCAGCAATAGATTGATATTGTTTTCCATTTGCAGCTCCTTGAGTCTCATGCAGACGTCTTAGTGGGCTGGACAGCAGCGTGCTGGATGCATAAAAGCTCGACACGAGTGAACAATGTCTAGAAATTAATCTGAAAATAGGGAAACTTGTAAGTTCTCAGGAGATCACATCTGTCCGACCAAGATTTTTAATTCACAGTGACATAAAACAAGAAAAGTAGCAAATGCTCACATTTCAGAAGCTTTTTTAAATTAATTTACTTTTTCAGCTCGACAGCAGCCCATTATGAATGTTATGACATTAACAAAGAAACTATTTGTTGTGAATGTTGACATCTGTCTAACACCGGTACTGAACATTGTATTCCATGTATTTTTTCCATGTTTGCATTTGTTAAATTTTGATTTATTGGTTTTCTCTCAGTTCGGTAAAAGTTTCTTTGTCCTGTGTGAAAATAGTGCGACAATACTTGTTTTGTGCTTCTTTTTGCCAATTGCTTAAATGGATGAAATGATGTCACAACAACATATTACAAAGTTTCACACATGTTCCTTTTCACAACTCAGATAGCTGAGCTTTACGGCTTCTGTTGCTTCTGTGTATTTGTGTGTTTTTGTCCCTGCTAGTTTACTCACCCGTGTGCTTCTGTGTCATTTTGGTAGGAACCTGAGTTTTGCTCATATTGGTGTGAGGCGACAGGTTGCGCTCCAACATCGCCCACATGCACATGAAGCTACTTTATGAGCTCAGTAGCTTGCTGCCTGATAACTGTCAGTCTCACCAGTCTCACTAAAATGCTCATGCAGCCTCCCCTCCCCTCGTCCCATCACTCCCAGTTGGCTAAGCAGTGATTTGGTGACAGATGGCGCTGATAAGATGTGTTTGTCAGCCGTCTTCAAGCTCTGAAACCTAAGGGAGAAACATAATAATGAGGTTATTACAGGGTTTACACATCACAGGAACTCTTATCAATCAAATGTGAATTTTGGTTTTGCTTTATAGCTCTTCGTTTTTTCCCTGACATTTTATCAGCTCCGTCTTTTTTCTCTTCTGTCTCATCGTTTAATCGACCGTTTGCCTCTTTACCATCTCCATCTCTTTTTTAATAACAATGCTCTCTTTGCTTTTATCCTCTCGGTGAATCGAGCTCCTCCGTTATTGCTCTTTTCCTATCAGTGATTGATTTATCAGATGGCTTCCTGTCTTCCCCTTCCTCTCCAGCCTGTTGGTCAGTGTTAGAATTGGTTCAGGCTGAACGTTTTAACCTTTGACATCGTTCATTAAACTATTCATGACACCAAGATTATAAATAACTGATGAAGGTTTTTGGCTTCACAGATACAATAAACGTTGTCTTCCATAGCAATGCTGCTTGATATAGTGTGTGTGTGTGTGTGTGTGTGTGTGTGTGTGTGTGTGTGTGTGTGTGTGGTAGATACTCATTGTCACTGCCTGTTTGTTATTGGAGTGACACATTAACTAATAGGATGGATGTGGAGCACCGACTCAAAAGCTCTGTGTGTCTTTGACTGGTTTCTTTTGATTATGCTTTCTCTTTTTACTCTGCTCACAATCCATCTCCCCTTTATTCCACTTTATTCCATGTCCTCACCGTTTTTTCTTCTGTCCTTGACCTAATCTTGGCTGTTGACACTCTGTCAGTGACACGAACAGCAGTGCTGAACAAAATAACCTGTTGGTTGCTGTGGAATCGAACACCGATCCTAGCGGGTCAGAGGTTTTATTTGTCCTCGTTCGAAGCGTCAAGCCTCTTCAAATAGCTCTGAAACCAGCAGCTTTCTGCTTTATCTCTGAGATCAGAGGTGGAGAGAAGGAAGCAGCATCAAAGTGCGCCGTCGTCATCCTGTTTTGCCGCTAAATCGTAAGAAAGGCACAGGCATACACACATTATTCATCAACACAGAGAGGCTGCATAACTGCATTAATGAGCCATGCAATGAGTGTGACCAATCTGGCATTTCACCAGGGATTTATCTGTCTTTGCAAATTAGGTGACAATTTCAATGATATCCAATATCTGTTGGCTGCAAGCTAATAGTTATTTTTTTAATGTGTGAATGGATCGCTGTGCTTGAAATAAGGGCTTTTATTTTCATGAGCTCTCTTCTACCTGTGAGATTTCCTTCAGTGTCTGCTGATGGATTTGGTCCTGTTGCTTATTATCCTGTTTCTCATAAAGAACAGCAGCTCCTAAGGCATCAGCGAACACAAATCCTGATAATAAATAAACCTTCCCCCAATCTGTTGTGGGAGAATTAGCTTGGGGTCATCTCTGTTACCATTGCTTAAAAACTATTTGTAATGTCCAGAGCTCCACTTTCACATCGCTTTCTAATCGATGGCAGCCGGGTGGTTCTTGAGCAGTGAGATAACAGCTTTTTATCACATATACTTGTTGGAGATTGAGGCTATGCACTGTACCTGACATCTGGCTCTAACTAGCCATGTCCCTCTTTGTTGGGTGATACTCTTTCATAATGATAATATGCTTAATCTTGCCAATGCGAGGCTGAACAGGCCCTTTCAACTAACACGTCCTCCACAAAGTAATCAACAAAATACCAAAAGCCATGAACATTATACTGACATTATTATATTTAAGTTGATATTAGAAACTTCTTAGCAAACAGTTCTTAATGTACGCATCCAGCAGATATGGAGCAATCTTCGCATATATTTGGAGTTGTGTTTCTGGCCACCAAGCAAATGTAGGGGAAATATTCACTCTTGTTTAACTCTATTTTTGCCCTCCACCAATTACTGAGAGAAGTATGGGACACTTTAGCTGCTTAAAGCTCCACTTTGTTGACCAGCTAGTCGTTAACTGTGTTTGCCAGCTGTAAAGTGAAGTTTAGAAACTTTCCACTGAAAACATCTGAAACACAAATACAGTGGTTCCCGGATTTTGTAATTCTAATGTTATGCCGGCATATTGTCTGCCCAGAGAATTGCTTTGTTGGTCAAACAATATTAATGAAGAAAACAACTCTGCAATGAAAATAATGTTTTATTCTATTGTGCACGTCTGTCTCATTCCCCCTTTGTTTTCTGACATTTTCTCTAGATTTTCTCTGTACTTTTTGTCCTACATCTCGTTCATCTCTCCCTCTTGCTGTCATAATTCTTCATATTTTTTGTACACATCCTGCCATTCCTTCACATCAATCTCACTCTCCGTTACATTTACCCCATATCTACAATATGATTGTCTTAGTGCCACACTGGTGCTGTCATAATATTTCATGGTCAGCGAGGCACTCTAAATATACCCCACGGGGTATATTATATAATATGAGAAGGGATAGGGGGTGGGGAAAGCCTAAGTGGTGACAGCACATCGCTTTTCCCTGCCTGTGATCTGTCATTAACGTTCAACTGAAGCTTTGACATTTTCTCACCTACTCCTGCAAGGCTGAACACTGACCGACCACCCGGCGCCTACACAACACAGCATATGAACATCCTTAGTTAACAGCATGTCATTTATGTATTAATATCCATACTCATCGGCCAATTACCAGCTAACAAGCCAAAACGGAAGCAAGCATCTATCATTTAGTCAAAGGTCAGTCATTTGCAGCAGAAAGAGTTATCTCTTTGAAAACTGGCAGCTTGCAGGCAATTCTGGCAATTCTGGCCTGAAATTGATTATTATTGATTTGTTGCAAGACACACTAATATTGCATTCTAAATATCATTATTTAATCTTTTATAGTGTGGTAGTTTGTAAATTGTTTTTTAGGCATGTTTGAATGGTATCCCTTTGATGATTTCACTGTTAAAGGTTAAAAAGATGTGAGGGCAGATGGGGATGAAAGACAGAGGACAGTTGGAGCAAGAGCAAAAGAGGGATAACATGTGATGAACTGATGAAGAAGAGATTGCATAATAAAGTTTATTTGTCATTCCAACCATATCTGCCCAAAATCCGCAGCAGAATAAGATGTTTCTCTCAGGACCAGGTAATAAAACACAGCACAGATACATCAGTTTGGTTGGATGAATGACTGTTGACGTGCTCTTGAAGAGGGATAATGAGATGTTTCAGAAGAAAAGTGAAGTGAAGGCGTGAGAAGGGAGAGTGAGACAAAGGTAACGGAGTCCATGTTGTGTGGGCCAGCTGCTGTAATTATTCTATGGTGACGCTGAAGTCTGGAGGAAGGAGGGTGAGAGAGAAGGAGGCGAGAGAATGACGGACAGGGAGAATGGGAAAGAAAAAGGAAGATGATTAAAGGGGGAGGACGTTGAGGAGGATTGGTACGAAAAAACGAATTTGTTGCACACGCTCCGACTCTGTGCTGCTGCGATGGCAGCACTTCAGCTCTTCTCCCACCCACATTCTTCTTCTCCGTGTAACTGCTGAACTCCACTCGCTGCACCCTGTTGACCTCGGCCAGAGCTGCTGTTCACTGCAAAGCAGAGGCGAGATGTATGTTTATTGATGACAAGAAAATCCCATCTAAAAAGTTGCAGGACAATGATGTGCCAACAGCCACGACGCCTCTTAAAGAGTGACGATTAAAGGTCTGTAACCGTTGTCCATGGAGATTCACAATAAAAACACACTTTGAGGGATTGACTCTCTGATAACCAGACTATATATTGACGTTTCTGTTTTACTTCATTTTGCAGTCTGACATTGTGTTCATGTTAGCCGTTTTCTGTGTAGGACTATATCCATAACTAGTCAGTAAATTAGTAGTGATTCAAGTAGCCGCACTGATGTAATTGTATTGTCATGGAAACTAAGATACCACTATGAAACTTCTCCAGTTGATTACTTATACTAAGACAAATTGTTCTGAACATTGGATAAAGTCAGGGCAATGTCTGATCTCATTTTGTGGACCTTCCTAAAGTCAACGATTTTTACAGAGGGAATTTGGGATATCTCTGTTTATCATGCTAAATCATAAAATACTGTCAACAGCCATACAAAAAAAAGTCATGTTTTTAAGAATAAAATGTTCTATAAAGCAGGCTATGAAGGATATATGAGAAAATATAGATTGGAATGAAACTGGAAAGTTTGGTGTATGTAAGTGATACTGTAGTCAAGAGTTCTGCCTCAGAGTGAGAATAAAACTCATCTTGAGGCCTAAGGATATGTATTGTAAAATTCCATAAATCTTTAAGACACAGGTGAATAGGGTCAAACTAATTAACTAATAACCATAAAACTTCCGAAGTTGATTAGTGATTTCAATACAAGAATCTTTTGTATTTCTCTGACATTTCTAAAATGTTTAAACATGCAAATCAGTCATTATCTAATGTAACCTTTAGTGACTTTAAGATAAATCTACAGATGCAAATAGACAAAGTAGTAAAAATACACACCTAAATGTGTATTCTTTATGTATTTTATATGTTTACAAAATAGCTCAAACTCTCAAAATGGATCAGTGCATGAAATATGTTTTTGCCTGGGGTGTCCAGCCCTGAGAAATATGATCGCGGTAACTGAGAAATAGCCGTCAATGAGCATGACACCACATCTATTTTAATAGCTGGAAAATTCAACCAAAAATCAATTAAGGCATGTGGAAATTGATGTCAGTTCTCCGGGGACATAAACATGTACAGACAACAATGGAGCTGGTTAGAAAGGTACTGCAACGCATACATTTGTATTTTAGATTTAAATAAAAAGTATTGAACTGTATTTTCATTAGCAAGTTATCCACAGGAGTGCATTGATCAGCTACAGTGCACATTATTTTGCAAACAGTCACACTGGCCATCTGTTGATTTCCTTCAAAGATGGCCTCCGCTGTTGTTACCAGCGAGGGGTAATGTGAAAGGAACTGACTGAGTTTTACATTTGGCTGGTTTAGTCTATCGCTCCCTGATTGTGTCTTTATCCTGTCTCAATAGCTCTCGCTGTGTCCCCCTCTTCCATCAGCCGGTCATTCACTCAGTCAGCCGGCCAGCCAGGTAATCAGCCAGTTACACATCGGTATGTTGATTGGTGGGTTTGCGGTGTCAGCGTCAGCTTTGTGCCACCAATGCTCCTTTTGATTTTCATGAACTTTTTCCTATAGCTTGATTTTATTTCACTTTTTTTCTTTGTAATGAATATACATGTTTTCTCAAATCACATTTTAAAAATTAAAAAAAAATTTAATTTTTTTTTAGAAATTAAATCCTTTCACTCATATTAAAGTTCCTTTAGATCGAGCATCAACTTCGTGTCTAAAGGGCGAATGTGTAAGATCTGGCCAGAATGTGTTTAAAACATTAAAAAAAAAAGAATTTGAAGAGTTTACAATGTTGATGTTATGTCAAAGACGTCTTTGTATTGAGTTGCAGTGATATCTACTGTGTGAGCATGCTAAACAGCTAGCACTGACCCTGGTGTTGTAAGGCGACTGTGGCTAAGTGGTTAGCATGCCCGTCTTTCAATCAGAGGGTTGGTTCAGAGCGTCAGCTAAATAATACCATGTCATGTAATACTTAGTGAGTCACTGGGTGTCCAGTCCACCCTCAGCTCAACAGGAGAGGAGGAAGAAGTAGAGCTGCCCAGAGGGCTTTTCAATCACAGCAGAGGTACAGGGTCCCTATACATTTACATAGTTTTGCTTAAATCAAAAGAAAAGAAAATATTGTTTTCTCCCGGCCACCAGGGTAGTACTTCACCAGGAGGAGGGCAGGTGGTGTCTCATTTAGCAGTTAGCTTTAGCAGCGTTAGCATTCAGCCAGTGCAAACCCAGGCCCCAGGAGTCAGAGTGGGCTGGTGGAGCCCTGGTCTAACCTGTGTAATGGCAGCAACAGAAAGGGGCAGTCCATTGGGATCAGACCCCCAGTGCTGGTGTTTACGCTGGCTGATAGCGGGTTGCTAACGTAAACTACAGGCCGACACTACACATGAAGATTATAAGAAAGCAGTGGTATTTGGAATTTTAAATATTCTTGCTCTGCTGTTTGTAAGGGGCACAGGTACTGGAACTCAAAAGCACAACTCTGAGTCAGATGGACAAGCAAAGTTCTTTACTGGCGTTTCGGGCAGGGTCAAAACCCAGAGGTCACTCAAAACAGGCAAACAAATCCGAAAAAGGGCAGGCAAAAATCCAAGGTTGGCGGGACAGACGAAACGGGGTCAGAACAGGCATATCCGGCATAAGATGCAGGTACGCTGGCGAGTTTGGCACCAACACACAAGACAAGCGGGCAGAGGACAAGTGAGGGGACCTAAATAGTGAGGGACTAATGAGGGAATGGGCTGCAGGTGAGGACCAGGTGAAGGGAATGAGGGATGATCAGAATGGCAGGATCTGAAATGACATGAGAGGGAATTTACGACACTGTTAGTTAATAAGAATTAAGAGTTGTTGGTTCTTTTTTTTAATAACTGATGACTGTAAAATGTGTTTGTTTGGACACAGTAATAGAGGTGAAATGCGGCCCTCAATTTGTTTGGAGCATGTGGGCACATCTTAAAAAAAGTGAAAAGGATTTTTTCTGTGTGACGCTCCTAGGCAGACTATAAATACACAAATCAATACGTAATATGAATATTGATATTATATATATATATATATATAGTTGCTATTCATATTTAACGTTTTTATAATATGTTATTATTATTAATTATCTCATCATTGATATTAATAATAATAGCAATAATAAAAATGTATCTTAAAGTCTATATTTGATTTCTTATGCCATGTCAGTGGGTTAACACTAATTAATACGGAGATCAATAAGGTCTTGTTTTGTTGCACAGCTTTTTTATTATATTTTTATTTTGTGATTTTGGGCTATACAAAAGATTTTGAATTGCATGTTATAGTGTTCTGACAGCCAGGATTTGTTCTATTATATTATTTAAATGCTATGTATCTTCTATAGTAGGTCTATAATACCCCAATTAACAGCAGCCTGCTCCTAAAACCTGAATAAATAGCTCACACCCTGTCTGAGCTATTTATTCAGGTTTTAGAAGCAGCATATCAGTCAGGATGGTTGTACATATTACGCAGCAGGATAAAGAGTCACTCTGAATTTCTATATTGAATAAAAGATACTAGGGTTTCCCCCAAGGATAATATTTTTGACAAAAATATGCAATTTTACATACGACCATAGATAACGCTGCAAAAGACTACACTTTCTATATGAATATTTATTCCATTATTTACACGTTAACAACGTTTGTCTAAACTTTGTTTCTTCTGGAAATGTTTGCCCTGTAAAATCACACTGCTGATTATACAGCATGGTGGAAAAACACTGAAGCTGCACTGTTATGAATTGCCATCATGAGAAACTGATAGAGGGCAGAAAAGGGTACCTGCAGCTTGTGAGAACTGCTGGCGCGGAAAAGAAATCACGGTACACCAAAGAGTGAAATGTAGAAGGGTCCACTTTGAGCAACAACTGTGTTTGACTAGTGTTCTGTAACTAGTGAAGCATTTAAGCAGAGGAAAAATAGCAAACTAGTTAGCAAACTAGTAGACAACCGGCTAGTTAACTAGCTTGCTAATTCCACTCTTAAATGCTTCACTAGTTACAGAAGAACGGCAGGCTGGTGACCAGCAGCAGTTTGAGATATCTGACTTCTGACCTTACAACGATTCTGACTGATATAATGCATTCTGTAGCTGCTAAAGCTAACCTGATCCTTGGTTCATCCAAATGAACGTTCTCACATATTGTTTGATAGTTTTTGTCTAATTTGCCTGTTTAAATAAATGTGTGTGTGCCAAGCAAATGAAGCACCAAAGTTTTCATTGTTTCATTTCTTTTTATTTGTCTACTGTAGGAAACATAAATAAAAGATCAAATGTTCAAGTATGTGTGTGTGTATATGAGTGAACACTTATCCATAATGAATGTATTATGATAATACATCTGGTTATGCTCTCAGTATTCCTCTGCGCAAGCTGGCACAGATTTATATGAGTAATATCAAATGGGACTGCAGGAAGCTGCTTGAATTGCCTGTAATACAAAGATGCAGGAAACCTGTCTGCAATAAAGGATAATAAAGTACTGCCCACATGGTGTTCCATCTCCACTTACTCTAAGATGAAACCACGAAAAGGGTCTGAATACTTACTTACACATCGACACACACTTTGTCTCTATGTCACCTTATATACAATTACACTTTCACAGCTTTTAATAATTGCTGTGGTGCCCTGTTTCACCCCCTCTTTTATCTGTGCTGACAGCTGTGATTTTGCAGCATGCACACTAGATGTCTTTTTTTATCTCTCGCTCTCTCACCCGTGAACTATATTTCCTGCTCCTCCTGTTTACACTGTCCAGGCACTGCCTTTTGTCTTTATGGAGCGACTCCCTGCTGGCACGGTGCCTAGAACAACTCTCTAATCTAATAAACAGCATAATCAGGCCGCTACTTCTGCCGGGGTGTTTCACCCGAGAGTGAGCCCCAGAGGCGGGATGAATTGAAGGATTATGGGCTAATGGGGCCCGTCATGTGTATACCCTGATCTCTCAGTGTGATAACCGTCTGTTGTACTGTATATTATCAGTGTGTCAAGCCGTTGTGTGCATGCATGTTTGCAAGTCTGGCTCGGAGCATCTGCTGTGTGTGGATGGCCAAGTCAAAGTCTGTAGTCAAGAGTGGCAGCATTGAAGTCCTCACCCAGGGTCTAGGTGTCTCAGCAGGAGCTTCGGATCTGGGTGGGAGGTGGAGGTTTGGGGTACACCGCTCACCCTTCTCCCCTTTCCACCGCTCAAAGAAAGAAAGAAAAAGGACCAAAGCTCTCCCCTCTCTGCAGGAGGGACAACATCTCTCTGTGGAGGGGAAATACATTACTCTTGAAGCTTATTCTGCCTCCTGCTACTGTCGCCTCGTTTCTCTCTGTTTCTGCTTCTGCAACTCTTCAAATGCACCTCATTGCCATACCAACACCAAACCTTTCTTTATACATGCCACGTGAAGAGTTTTGCGCCACACCAAAAATATGACACCCACCATATTGACTGTTGTCATGACAGTGGAGCACAATAATGATACACTTGCAGATTGGGAGTTCATTGTTTTAGACAGAATAATCATATCTTCAAAATGTTAAGTTAGGAGTGAAACCACGAGAGCATCAGTTTTTGTTGGATTAAATATAGTGTGAGTGGGTTTAGATAATATTAGCGTGATCACAGTGGCGCTGCATTCTTCTCACTCGTAGTTTTGTGCCAATTGCCTCGCGATCTCTCGCTGAAGTCTGTCCTCTCAGACACATTTTCTCAAGGACTGGTTCCTCTCCCACTGTTCTTCTCCCCATTTCCCTACCCCTACCCTGTTGGCACATCACACGTCAACTATCCAGAAAGAAAAGGTGCTGAAGCACCCATCTATAATTGCTGAGTAAACAGAAAGAAACACATATATTTATTTTGGGATTGTCGTATGTTACATTTGTTTTGGTAAGATATTTAGATTCGCTTCCAACTTTAGTTCCTCACAGCGAATTAGTTATTTCTGGATGTTCAAAATAAAATAGATCTTTTCCCTCTCATAGACAAATAGTTTTGATGGTAGGAATGCTTAAGAACAGATTATCAATGACTGCAAATCAAAATAACATTTTGTTTCCGGAAATGGTTGCATGAATGAAAATAATTAGGTCTGTCCTTGACCAAAAAAATTCTAAGCCGATGAACTTGTACACATTTTGTTGACTATAAATTAGTTAAATTAATCGACAGAGTGGTGAAAGAAACTCTTTAAATCCTGTATTACCAGAGAACTGTGCAGTATACCGGTTTCAAATTTCCATACGGTATGAATTTTTCATATAACGAATGTAGGCAGCTAAATGTATTGTTCACAGCTCACAGCGGTCTGAGCTTCTTACGTGTCAGGGTTAGAACTTTAGTCATGGTTTTAACTTTAACTAACGACGGAGTTTCACAGGAGAAAATGACACAGCCGAACTGCATGCTGGGTATTTCCTGTGCGAGTTTCATGATAAGTGGGCGAGCTGTACCCCGCATGCAGTTCGGCGGTGTAATTTTATAAATGTACAATTATTAGTGTTACAAAGTGTTGTGGTGTTTTACGCTGTTAAAGAGCGTTAGTTGTGGGTGATTAATTGTTGTTATAAAGTTAAAACCATGACTAAAGTTCTAACCCTGACACATAAGTAGCTCAGACCGCTGCGCCCTTAGCTGTGAGCTGTGAACATTACATTTAGCTGCCTGCTGAAAAGCGAGAACAGTCGTTACGGTTATGCACCATATGATGGTATATGAAAAAGTCATACCTACATTCCCCTGGGTCCTAAGTCCCTCCATGTTTAGCTTCCTAATGCTACGTTCACACCAAAAGCGTTGCAAATATTCCCGGTGCGTTTACTGCGTCAGTTTACTCGCTCGACAATAATGCTGTGTTCACACCAAACGTGTTGCGAATGTTACTCGCGCCTGAAAGGGGGCGTGGCTTATCTCTGTGGTTTATCTCCATAAAAACAGATACCGGTTCCTTCATCCACCATGGAAATAACCACTAGTTCTGCTCTATACTTGTTGTGTAAACTCCACATACGTGGGAACATCAAACTCCATGGTGCCTGGGTTCATAATATTATCCGTAGTCCCACAACAGCGTCTGCATGAAGCCGCTACCAGCGCTACTTCAGGCGGAGCAGCAGCAGTTTGATTCAGCAACGGCAGGACGGCGGTGGTGACGGGCGGAGCTTCTCAACGCTGATTGGCTTACGCAACTCAGCGTCACGCGAGCCCGGCGTTCACGCTGCCCGGTGAAAAAAAACGCTTCTTCGCAACCTGTCGCGTCTGTGCATTGACTTTGCATGTAATCTGGTCGCGCGTCAAATTCGCACCGCGTTTGGTGTGAACGCAGCATCAGAGTGTGCAGGCTGGAGTGTGTCAATGTAAATGTTTTCTCTGCCCCCAGGTCCTAATTCAATACTAACTTGCTAATCACTCCACCTGTGGTTCTGATTACAAGTGTCATTAAGTGCTCATTGTGGGAGTATTAATGCTGTTCTATTTAACCTTGATTTATGCATTACATGGTCCAGCCAGTCACCAGTGTAACAGTCACCAGTGTAACAGTCAAACAAATATGTCTTACATTTTACATTGAACATTATCATGTTCATTAATTTATCTTCCAGCTGAAATAATTCTTATTGTCTGTGTGTTTGTCCAGGGGAAGGAGACGACAGAGGAGGAGGATGAAGTTGCTGTGGGAATTGACAAAGGCTTTATGGATGAATTCTTTGAACAGGTTTGTTTCTCTCACAGTCCCGATCTCTCTCTCTCTCTCTCTCTCTCTCTCTCTCTCTCTCTCGATAGCAGGCTAATAACTTGCCATCTTAAATTAAAGTCTAATCGTGTGGGTTTATCAGAGCTCTGTAATCAATCTCTTCTCAGGGGAGCATTGATATGATTTATAGCTCTTGATGTGTGAAACAGATCATCATGTATTTTATTTCATTTGATACAACTATGCTCTTCTTGTCCAGCTCTGAATAACAACATTGGTCAGTTCACTTATGTATGTCCCTCTTGTGCATGACAGATACTGTATGCTCCTTGCCTGCATCTATGCATGCATTTGAGAGTGTATTTCCCATATGTGGACATATGCTGGGAGCAAACTGGACATCATCATGGCTCTCAGGGGGGGAGATCCATGTTTTAATGGGCTGCTACATACTGAACATCTCTCACAGTGAGTGGTTTAGGAAGCAGGGTAATTCAGCTGAGGGAGACTTCTTCGAGATGTACGTATGTGTGTATATATACTTTTTCATTTATTATGATCAGATATTATGTTGTCTTTCTTCCTCTCTCACTCACATCTTATCAGGCATCTAGTTTTTTATGTTTGTGTCTTTGAAGTATTTATATCACCATGCTACAAATGCTACAACAGGTCCAGGGAGGTTGAATGCCATTTTGCAGCATTTGTGAATAATGAAAGAGATTTGACAATCAACACTTTGATCTGTGAGTTTTTTCTCCCGAAAATGAGAATTGTGTTTTTTCAAAGCTAAAACTGTGCTATGTCCTCCTCCACAGGGTCGATTTAATTCATTAAAATTACCGTAACCCTTGTGATAAGAGGCGTGTGGTTTTACATTAAAAAAAAAAGATGGTTAAGTTTTAATATATCCGTAAGCTCCTTAACATGACTACGCGATTATAACGTTTGACTAAAACCTTGATAAGTCACCCTTACAACGGCGGATTTCAGTCAAAGACACAACCCTGTAACCGTATGGCCTGTGGGAGTCGGATACATCAATCTCTTCTCTGAGCAGTATTAGTACCTCCACTTTTTTTTTTCATATCTTGGGCGTTCCGAGATCCTACGATCTCATTGGTCCTCAGACTCTTCTGAAAGTGCGTCAGACGGCACATGCGGAAGTAGGGGATCCTTTTGATATGCAGTTTGTCATGGTGCGACCAAGAATCAGCTCAATGTATGTCATTTTTCTATTTCTCAAACTAGAAACACGGTTTTTGGACTGAATATACTTCCTTACATGTCAATGCCTTACTGGATTGTGATTTTTGTCTTAATCTTTCTAAAGATGTGCAGTATTAGTCTGTGGGTTGCTGGGAAGGCACTGAACAATACTTGGGAGCTCTCGAGGAGTCATTTTTGGGGAATCTTGCTCAGACTTTTGACTTTTGATCATATTTATGCTGAAAATAAGTTTAAACATATTATTATTTTATTTTTTTAAAGGCAAGGAGTTGCGGATTCGTTAGAGATCAAGGACAATAGGGTCTGGTACAACAGTCACACTTAACATGTGGGAAATACAGACAAACAGCATCAACAAGGAGAAGCAACCATCACATGTTGTCACCAAACTACAGCCATATATACTATCGACACACTCAGCGCTGCCTCCATGCAGCTACAACTGCCGCCTGCTTCTCCGCAGTCAAACTTCCTCCACCTCCCCTGCACCGCCTCCTCCACCATTAGCATTTAGATTTATTCATTCAGCTACGATGCTCATGTCAATTTAAGTGTTTTTACCTCACACTCTGCTCGGTGTTTGTGAGCTTATAGAGGCATGTCTGTATCACACCTGTGCAGATTCATTTTGCTCCAGCACAGCAGCAGAAACAGAACGCTAAACCAAAATGTGCCCTGTTATTGTGACAAATAGTTAACACTTAGAATGAGTAGAATGAGTATCCCAATATGACCTAATAGAAGAAATGTTTCATGCCGTCCATTACGTATCCTGCTCATAGTTGTGGGGAAATCAAGACGAACAGAGCAGCCTGAATGTCTTCCAGGCAATCCGGTGCGGCTGGGAGATTGATCCCTTCAATGTGTGGTCTTGCCTTAAAAGTCTCCAAAGGGAGATGGTTGCAATCGACAACCTCACCACTAGATACCACCAAATCCTACACACTGTACCTAAGGATTAGTCAATTCATCACATATGGAGAGAGAAGCATGTGGTCAGACTTAAGTCACTGCGGAAGCGTTGTTGTTTTTTCATTCGGCCCTTTGGAGGACCTGGGCCCTGTTTCTCGTACCTGGCTAAACAAAGTCAAGCAAATGTCCTAATCTCCATCTTAAATGAGCGAGATGATTGACATCAGTTGTTCTAACAGTACAATAGCAAATAAACTCAGAGGAACCTCTTTTTATTTCTCCGATGAGAAGCAGGAGATGATCATGAAGGCATATGAGGAATTTAATACCTTAATCATTCACTGCAAACGCGTTGTGAATATTCGCAACGCGTTTGCAACGTTTTCGGTGTGAACGCAGCTTAACTCCGCCCCGCTGTGAGACACAAGCGTCACAAATATATCAGACAAGTTAAATGTCAGTGTTGGGAAAATGTATCGGCTAAGTTTAAGTCCTTCATCAACCAAATCAATCAGATTATATTTATTTAAATGTATCTGCTGCCAGTAGTTTACTAATTAATATATACTTATGAGGATATATGTACTGTATGCGCGTATGTATCATGTACTATATGTATATACATGTATGTGTATATTTCTATATAACTAGGAGTTTGAATATGTGTATGGGCGGATCAGTATATATGTATTATTCATAATCAGAAATTCAATCAATTGAAGCAGTGAAAAGAAATTGTGTGTGATTCTCTGTCTTCTTATCATGAGTCCACCTTAATCATGTTCTACAATAATGATATGTATGGTGTACTAATAACACTGTCATATAATTATGAGTGCTTTCAACACATCCATAAGTTTCTTAAGCGCTAAATAAACTTAAGAACAGCGCGGCATGCAGCGGGTGAGAGTCTCTGTCTGTGAGACGGTGATCGGCTGCGCCGTGTGGTGATCAGTGTCCGCGGCTCGAGAAGCTCTCGTAAATAAATGATTCCTTGAAGGCAGAATCTATAGCGCCGCGTACAGGAAGTCATGATGATGTGAGAACGTACAGGAAGTCATGATGATGTGAGGACGGATCTTGGCGATCTCAAAGAACTCTCTCCCAATAAAACTAATATAACTATATCGCTCCTTCATCAATGAGGAAGTGAGCTGCCTTTTTTGTCCGGTGGGAGTGGCCAGCTTATCCAGTGAATTTCAGTAAACCTGCGCGGGAGCAGGTTTACATTTTTGGCTGTGTTGCTATGGTGATTTATCTAAGCTTGCTTCGAGAAACTGAATAAGCCTGACCTACGTCATCTTATCCTGACAATTAGCCCGCTAACTCAGTAAGCCAGGTATGAGAAACAGGGCCCTGGTCATCCACAAATGCGCAATAGATCGCACATTTGTGGTAGGAGATAACGCAAACCTGTTGAAAGACGCGTACACCCTCTGATGACACAATGCATGTTAGAGAACACGTTTCATGTATGTATGTACTATGACAAATAAAAAGGATTTCTATTTCTATGCATACTAGGAGATGTGGAAAGTATAACTTGACAGCATCCCGCTAAGCTGCAAACTGCTTCATACTAGATCAGAGGTCAAAGTCTAATAAAACCAAATGGACAACATCATCTACAAATAGAGGACATTCTCCATGTTTTATCTATTAATATCAGAAAAGTAGAGATGACAAAGTATATCCATGAAAGGTTGCACATGCCTGACTTCATGTCAAAACGCTAACTTTGAGTATATTAGATCAAATGCCTACCAGCTTCCCCTGCAGCATATTTTAGGAACAGACTAGTCCAGATATAGAAAAAACACAACTCTTTATTTCTTATCTTTTTTTATGTATAACAAGAAGTACATTTTTACCTCTGCACGCTGGACTAATTCTCCCGAGTTTCAGATCTGACATGGTTTAACTAGAAAATGTCTCAAAAAACACTGTAATTATGGGATGTTTTAGCTCTGAGGGAACACTGCAGTCTGCAGCCATTGGTCTCCTTTCATATCTGTTCTGCTGCTGCTTGTTTCCTCTGACAGACTGTCCTTCGTATACATCCTAGAGAGAGAGAGAGAGAGAGAGAGAGAGAGAGAGAGAGAGAGAATGACTGGGTGCATTAATTAAAGCTTTCAGTAGTGGAGAGACCGCTGCTTCCTTCTGTCCTTTGCTCACACCATAAACATGACCTGAGTGTGGATATTGATTCTATAATTGGTTTGTGCAAGCGTGCATGTGGCTGTGTATTTAAGTATCATGTACACTGTGCAGCGTGTGTCATCCTAAACCTCCCGATCCCAAGTGGAAAGTGAGTCTAGGATTAAAAGTATCATTGTTATCATTGAAACAGAACGAAATATTCCGGTATACACAGTACATGATGAAAAAAAGGGAGTGGTTGTTTCATTTTGATTTGTTTAAGTAAGTTAACTTTGCCTTCCAATTCTAGGAAAGAAGTCAAAATGGATGATGCATTTGCTTTGATCCTGCAATTTCCCCACTGCGGGACTAATAAAGGATTATCTTATCTTATCTTATCTCACTTATAGTTGAGTATCACATATACATATGCTTCATTAGTGATTTCCAAATATTATTGTACACAAAATATGATGATGTCGGTTGTGTGAATTGGTTTTAGTTCATTTTTGACTTTTCATAGTGTCAATTGAAACTGTAAAATGTGCTGCATCCAGGATCTGGTTCATGTTATATGTCTTGTCCATTGTGGGCAGATTTGTATGCTTTATATTTGTATGGATAAAAGAAAAAAACTATTAAAACGTGTGGAAGAGCTTTACTGCTGCACATGGTTGATGTATTTCTTCATAATGAATGTGGCCAATTAAGTTTATTCCCCTCAGCAGTCAAGCAGTGTACAAACACCACCTTCTCCATGATTAAGTGGTTGGATCACCACAGATGGTAGAGCCATAAGGAAGTCTTTACTTTTCTGCCATGACGTTCAACAGCAGGTAGGACATCTGACATGGGCTGTTTACTGCCACACTTTGATGCCCTCAGTCTGTAAGATCGAATCTGTACCATATGTTATATGTTGACTTCACAGCTTTTACAGAAGTGTGTGCATGCATGTGTCTGCAGTCGTGATGCTAAGTTTGCTATGAGGTCATAAATTAAGCTGCAACGATGAGGATGTAAAAGTATTTATTGCGTGATAGCAACTATGTTAGATAATAAAATAAATATTATGTTTTTGAAAGCTACAATAGAAGATTGAAACCTGGTATTACTCTGAAGTTGATTGGGATATTTAGCTAAACTGTTTATACTTTAACATTTATGGTAAAGAATGTTACAAATGTATCCTTTACCCATTGATGATTATAATAAATAAGGGTGATTTGTATCGATAAGGTCATATAGTCTCAATACTATAGACCCTTTTACAGCCGACGTCCCCAATAATATGCATGCACATGCATGTGGCAACGGAAGTGGCGTTTGGCCCCAGACGCGTTGAAAAGCTTTATACATTGAATTCAAACTGTTAACAGCATAACAATGTCTGCTTGTTGCATGTTCGGTTGATATTCCAACAGTGGACACGAGTTCTACAGGATTCAAACAAGATTACGACAGTTTCAGAGCAACATGGCCGTTGGTGATTTCAACAGTTGCAACCACAGACACATTGGACTGAGAGTCACTAGTTAACAAGCCGTCTGTGGCTGCTGGTATGAAATGTTTTTACTGCTATGGACCGATCAAAACTGCTTGTGATGGAGCGCCTATTTTAAAACTATGTATATTTGACGTTCCGTACATGAACATTTTCAGCCTTATCATTATGTATTTGTCATTAGTTTGATATGCATATGCTTCATTACTCTTTTTACATTGTGTAGCAAGGCTCATTTCATGCCTCCACAATCCTTCACCAGATGATGTAAGAATGAAGTGAGCAACAGCAAGACCGACTCGCGTGGCCTCGAGCCCTCTAATCATTCTCCTTACCAGATTTAGATTTTTACTTTGGTAAAAAAAAAGAGAAGAAAATCAGATGATAAAGTAGGAAAACAGACATTATTCTTTCTGGGCCTTTGTACACGTTTCCAACAAATGACTTGGTGGATACGAGAGTATCGAGTTCATAAAGAAAGGTTATAAAATAGGTGTGTGTTTGTGTGTCTCTTTATTTGTTTCTGCATGTCTGAAATAGTTTTTTCTCCCACACCAATAAAATGTGCCTGATGCCTTATGAGACCTGAGAGATTCACTGTGACTCACTAACTCATGGTCTCTAAACCGAGACAGCTGAAAGTGGCTTCATCTTTCTGCTCACTTACGTCTCCGTCTCATCCGCCTCCCTGTTCCTGTCTCAATCTTACTTTTCCATTCTCATTTCTCTCCACCTGTCTCTCTTGCATTTAACTCTGCACTCACCTCAGTGTGCCTTCTGGTCTCTCCCCAGTGGTCTTCCAGAGCCAATTATGTTGATAATTTCAAAAAAATAGTATCCAATCAGCAGCTAATTAAAGAAATACAGGGGGAATAATGACCCAGGCTGACAGCACAATAATATGTATGGAGAGACCGAGGGAGCGCAGAGCTGTGAGCAGTAACACTCAAATAACTACAGACGTGTCGTAGTCCTCTACGATACGTCTGACGAGGGAACAGGCTGAAGTGTTGCAGGTGTAGAGGTGGAGAAAGGAATTGAGGTAGATGGCAGACTGAGATGAAAGTAGACCTGCTGCTCGTCCAGTGGCAGCACAGCAGGGAGGCACGTCAAACCTTTATCTCGGTGGCAGATGATGGTGTGAAGTGCGGAGGATAAACAGTACACGCGATGCATTTTACTTTAATGCATTTATATAATGTGCTTAAAGGAATAGTTCAACATTTCGGAAAATATGTGTATTTGCGTTCTGTATTTTCACCTCATTAGTTAGTCGGTTCATGTGTTGCTTTTCTGCAGAATATAGGAATAGGTAGGAGATCCAGGTGTGTTTTTTCTGTTAAATGTTTTCTAATGGATGCTGAGGATCCTAAATGTTCTTTAGTAAAATTATGACTTGTTCATACTTCTGAGCTCCTAAGTTCTAATTAAGGTACCTCTTAATGCTAAAGCACACATGACCCGGCCTTTTTTAAATGAATACATTTAAATATTTAAGAGAATAGTGTACTTCCTATTGACATCAGTTGGAGGCTCTTCCTGTTTCTACATGAATATGTCCCTGTGCACAAAGAGAGGACCATGAAGAAATGGTTCTCTTTGGTGGGAAAAGACCTGACTGACCTGACTCCATCCAACCCCTACGAGGAACTTGAACAGCGACTGTGAGCCAGATCTTATCTCTCAGCATCAGTGGTCGACCTTACTAATGCTCTTGTGGCCGAGTGGGAGAAAATCTCCACAGCCCGGCTCCAAAATCTTAGGGAAAGCCTTCCACTAAGTGTGGAAGCTGTAATTGCAGCGAATTAACACCCATGGTTTTCAAATGAGATGTTCAACAATCAAATATGGGTGTGATGTTTGGTATTCCACATACTTTTTGCCATGTCGTGTAGCTGCATCATCTTTTGGTGCTTTGTGCAGCTGCATAGTCCTTTTTGTGCAGCCTCATCGACGCCCTGATTCACATATTTAAGCCTTCACATCATGAGCTACATCACAGGGCGTAAGGAATCAGGCGAGTGACGTCTCTCTGAGTATCATAAGTAGAGAACTGAGTCATTTCCACAGCACATAGTGACCCCTTTCTCATGCCAGGGGTTGTTGACTAAAATTACTTTAAAAGCATGTGTTCATATAAATGAAGTGGACGTGGCTTTATTTGTATTCACTATTAATAACAGCTGTATTTTGATGATGATGATGATGATGATGATATATGTGTACGGTAATTTAATAGACTTGAGTTTGAATACAGCCCTGTTAAATTAGTCCACACACATACATAAAAGATTGCTCCAGTGTTTTAAACAGTCAAAAAGAAATGAGGACTGAGCCCACATAAACATGAAAAACATTTTATATCTGTTTTCTTTCACTTGACTTCACTCTGCTTTCGTTCTGCCTGTAATACGATAATAACGTCTTCAGTTCGGTTTCTATCAACATCACTCTGGGTAATCACAGGTACTTCCTGCCTCAGCACTGAGCTGATCTACAGTTTGGTCTCTCTCTCTCTTGACAGGTGGAGGAGATCCGGGGTTTCATCGAGTCTCTGGCAGAGAAAGTTGAGGAGGTGAAGAGGAAGCACAGCGCCATCCTCGCTTCACCTAACCCAGATGAGAGTAAGGCTGTTTGTCTTTTATCGGTCCTCTTGTTTAATTCTCTTAAACATAATTCTCTCAACACATCGGAGCTTAAAAAACAGTCCAGCAGTATAAATACTGTATTTTGATCATGGCAGTACTTCAGTACTCCAATGGGTTTGGGTTTTATCTCATAGTCTAGTTGCATTTGTATCTGAAGTACCACACAGGTGGGTGACATTAACGGTAATATCTGAATAAATCAGGGAATTCCATTGCCACCACTTTTTCAGGTGACTAAGAGCCTTTTGAGGAACTCAGGCACTTAACCTGCGCTTGACTGAAACTATTGGAGCAGTGTTTGCAGGGCGAAATGTCACTTCATTCTCAAAGAGAGGTGCTGGGTGACCTTAGTACCAATATTAGGATGAATGGATGAAAAGGGCTAAATGAATGGAGAAACATAATGAATGCAGATGCTTCCCTCCAAGGAAAAAGAGGTTACTAAATGTTTAGTATAAAAACGACGTGACCCCTTATGGCCTTCACTTAGACAGCTTTGTGCAACCGATTAATTTAGAAGTCAGATCTCATCCCAGTGGAAAATGAGAGATTTCCTCTCCACCACCATCAGCAATACACCAACTGAGTTAATTTCATACCGAATTTATTCATTTTCAACTGCTGCTGTGTAGATTCCACTGAACAAAAGAAAGAAAAATATCTTTTTCTCCACTTTTCTGCTCCCTCTCCATTGTGTTTTAGTCCTGTCTTCGCCTGCTGTTAACACCATGTCAGCTTCTGTCTCTTCCCTTTTCCATTTCAACCACTCTCCTCTTTACACATGTTCAATCTGTGCTACAATCCAGTCTTCTCACACCTCCTCCTCTCTCATTTATGTCAGGGCATTGATCTGGAGCCACGCTCTCACGAGAGGGATGTTACTCACTAGTAACACCCCTTAATCCCATTTCCTCTCCTTTTTTCCCACCTTCCTGAAATAGCATGGATGTGCTTGCAGCAGCAAGCATTAGATGAGTTCTTTAACTAGCCACGTTGTGACACGCAGAGCGAAGCAGCAACGAAGCGAGGTGCTGCATTTAAGATTGATCCTATCAAATCAAACTTTGTCCTGTTGAGTCTCACCGTCGGGTCACAAGTATCTTTGTCACCGTAGTTTCTCCTCCAAGTGAGAGAGTGAGTCTTTTACAACTCAGCGTAACATTGTGCCGTGACTGACCTTCTGTTTCTGTCACGGCTTATCAGTTTCATAATCACATCACATCTCCCACCTGGCCATCTACACGACCCAGACCCCCTCTTCCTCCTCCTCTTCCTCCTCCTCTGCTGGGAGAGCTCTGAGCTTTTGTGTTTGCTGACTAAGACGTTTCCTGTGTTGATCTCCAGGGGGTTAACTCCAGCACACTGGCAGAGCCCGCATAACACACACACACACACACACACAAATGCAGCCGCCACTGTGTAATATCACCCCACTAAATGAAGCGTAGCAAATTTCCACCAGGGAATTGCAATATACATTGTGTGTGTGTGTGTGTGTGTGTGTGTATGTGTTTACTTGTTTTTACTTGTTTTTACTTGCTATTTGTGGGATCGTGTGGGCTGTGCTCAGCATCTGTGTACAGTAGTATACAGGTTCAATAATGATGATAGAGTAGGTAATAGCCATCAGGTCATAATGGGTATTGAACCTGTGTTCCCTCATGAGCAAATTCCTCTAATGCAGGAAGGAAAGACACAAATGCATTTTAAATGTAGATGCATGATTGAATTCCGTTGCCCATTAAATAATTGCATGATTTGTTTTGTTTCCTAGTATTGTTTATTGCCGTTGTGCAGCGCTGCTTCTCGTTATTTTGATTGATGAGACTGTACTTTAAAAAAAAAAAATTAAAGGCCAAAAGTCCTGCAGGAGCATCAGTGGCCTTTAACACTCAACTGTTCCTCAAAGAGTGTGAGGTTGACCTGTTTCTACAGTCTTTGATGAAAATGTCTGCCATCCCATTGTATTAGACATGCCATACGAATGTCAGCTACACTATTTACATACAAGGTGTTTGGCTGAGTATGACGTGTTTGCTTGCTTTCCATCCGTATTCTCCTCAAGACAGTTCTCCAGTTGTCCAATGTATATTGTTGGGGAGTCAAAGCCAGAAAATCCATTATTTTATATGCTTGTGTATTAAGGAATAGGCTGATAAGTGATTTTATATAGGTTTTAGCGTCTTAGCTTATGGTGTAATTTTACAAACTACAGGTTGTTATTCATTCGAAGAAGCTGAAGAATTCACACTTACGGCCAGTTTTGGATTCTATAATTAGCCTGACGTGTTCGTCTTGGGACTGGAAGGAAACCAAACCTGAGCAGTGTTCATGAAAGATTTATCCCAGTGCAATACATGTGCCTCCCTGGTCTGTACATTAACACCATTTGAGACAAGCAGCCTGCAGTGCTGTCTACACTACTTAGAGGAAGCAAAAATCAATGCAAAACCAACTGAAAACCAGCAGAGGGACTTAAGATTGTTTTTTCCTGTCAGCACTTCTGACTGCAGAGTGTTGCTAGGAAATGAGTCCACAAATGAGTGTAAACCAAGCAACTTTATTTAGGCTTGTCACGCACAAAGAAAATAAATGAAATTTTAATGTGCTTTTGTATGTCACTCCATTTTCACTTTGCAGTTTTATTCTGGACCGGAGGAATACAAATCTTTTGTGAATTGGTTATCACTCAAACTCAAAGTCAAAAATGATAACAGGGGGACAAGTTATGTATTATGGGGTGGTGCAGTTTGAATTATACCCCTAAAAAAGAACTATGACATATAGTACAAAATCCACAGTTTGAATTTTGTGGCATTCAAAGGAAAAATGTACTTAAACTTCTAGTTTCATAACATGCAGAACATGTTATCTTTGACACTGATAGGAGTTTATTTAACTTTGTCCTACCCTTCATCTCTCTGCATTACTTTTGCTCTTACATCTCCCTCATAATGTCCGAGCTGATGTTACGGTCTTTGAAGACACAACTTTATCTTAATATCCCTCTTAAAGTGAGGTTAACGCAATGTGAACGGTCAAAGTCAAGGCTAAGGACACACATGCACATAAAAGAGGTCTAAACTAGTAAGATAAATGTGTTTAACGGCCCTCTGACCTCTTGACCCCTGAGCCAGCGGTGTGGTGTTAATCCTCTGATGAAGGTGAAACGTCAGGGAAGGTTTCAGAGTTACAGTAACCCTGTCATGGAAGATGTTGCAGGAGACAGAGAGGTTATTAGACAGAAGGATAAAGGGTTGTTAGCAGAGACTTAATCAGGTGCAGCATCGCATCCACCTCTGTGCTTGAGTGGTGCCCTTCCTGTAAAAAAGGAAACTTTAGATATTAGTCT